>JAUMHG010000178.1:0-13451 GCA_032359395.1 Enteromius anoplus | reverse complement strand
CCCCCCCCCCCCCCCAACGGTGTAAGGGGTCTGGAAAAAGTATACTGGGTATTGCAAGTAAGTAATTATTTAAAAAAAACTGCACAACAGTTTTGTAAAGAAATATTTATTTCGAGTTCAAAAGAACATACAGCACAGAACCAAGAAATGTTTCAGATGGTGTTTCTGAACAACAACACATTGTTGAGGATATTTTAAAGTCATTAAACCATGCAGAAGAATCATTATCAGAATAAATGATAAGAAAAATCTGAAATTTATGCAGTAATAATATTTTAAATATTGTATCAAATATTGTATATTTGTATCAAACATATATGTAAGACAGCACAAATTCACTTTCAATTTACTTTTTTACAATAAAGAAGAGTAAAATAGTCTTCAAAAAAGGTCTCAGAGTACAGTTTGCCAGAGCCTGATAGATAGCATTATTATTAGCAATAAAGACTTCACAATTCTGTTGTAATATATTATGAACCTCTTCTATTCTGTGCATTAAGTACTGGGAAAAAAGCCAGCAAGAATGATAATTTACATGTTTCTATGATTTCTATAATTTACAGTCCATTATGTCATCATTACAATTTTATAAAAGCTACAAATATCAAAAACATTTATTAGATTTGTTGTTATTGTTTTAAAATGGTTTTATTGTTAAAGGTAACTCATAAATGATAAGGGAGTTGTCCATCAGTGAATCAAATCCAGTCAGTCATACCTGCAATTTTTGTGATTATTAATTATGTGATTCAGTGTTTTTTATTTATTTATTTATTTGTTTGTTGGAGTTTCCAAAGTGTTTTTAAAAACTTACCATTATTAGGTTGGTACCAGGATCCTCCCTATCAAAATAATAAAATGGTTAAAAACAGAACTTGCATTAAAACATTATGCAGAAACATAGATGAGTATCAGTTTGATGTGCTGTAATGTAAACAGACCTGAGGATTTCTTCTTGTAGTAAATAAGTCCAGCAGCTGCGATGATGATTCCCAGCACCAGACCAGAAGCTCCAATAGCGATTTTATTCCTCTCAGACTCAGGGAGAGATGGATCTATGAAGTACAGAAACCATTTCTATTTAAATATTTACCGGTTAATATTGGTTTAGCATATGTGAATGTAATTACATAAGCTTTACATAATTTAATTAAATCAATTAAATGTGTCAAAGTGTGTCATCATTTACATAAGGTGAATCTTTCCTCTTACCCCAGTCTACAATGATGGGTTTCTTTAAGCCAGCGTGATCCACCACACAGGAGATCTTCTCTCCAGATTTAGGAGTGTATTCCAGGTGGGAGTGGATCTGGTAGTACCAGTCTCCGTTAGGCATTTCCTCAGTTGAGGTCACATCAGACTTCACAGGTTTATCATCTTTCATCCAGGTCACTTGGATCCCATGTGGGTAGAAGCGGTAAGCACTGCACATCAGCACAGCTGGATGTCTGCCACCGGCTGGCTTTACTGAACTGAGCTTAACCTTCGGTGCAACTGAATCAAAAAACACAATATATTTTATTCAGCAATGCTCAACCTTGGAAAAGATGAGTTAGCACCTAGAATTCAGTTCTGAAAATATTGTGAGCTCAGAATGGAAAACACCTTATAGTTTGATGCCATTTGTTGTGATTCTGAGATGGATTGTCACGTTAGTTTGTTGAACAATTTTTTCATGTTTTATAAGGAAATGTTTTTAGATGATTAAAAGAAATCATGTTTTGTTGTGTTTTTAAATTAACATTTGGAATTTATTTAAAATAAAACAGAAAATAACATTAATGTTCCTTAATTGGCTTTTTTTTTAATTTTCTAGGAACAAATAAAAATGTCTCATTCATCCAGTTGAAAAAAATTAGAGAAATTATGTCACATTTATAAGTTTGTCTATGAAAACTATAAAAATCAATTTCCTAAATGAGAATTTTTGTTTTGATCACACACACACACACACACATATATATAGTTTTTTGTTTAGATCAAAAATACAATTTTAATTACTTGATTTTCTTTAAACTAGAATAACATACTTTGAGGCAGGTTTTATAAATTAGAAAATAGTTTTAATAGACATAGAAAATATTGTTTTAGGCCAAGTTTTAAAAGTTAAAAAAATATAGATGTGAATTATTACCCTAATTGTTTTTAATCTGATCAATTACATATTTTTTTCAGTATAATAGCAGTGTAGATCTTATTTGAAATTTAAGTGATAAATCCTGTAAACATAAATAAAAGGTAATATTTGGGTTTCTCCTGCTCTCTGCACTGGCATTTAGCAAAAACAAGTATCTATGCACACACTTGCTGGACCGAAAATCCAAGATGGCGGAGATATGCAACTACCGTATTCCTTTTGTATGTGTCTTGGACTTTTAGTTTGTATTTCTGTGTTTTATTGTTATCCTCTTGTTTCCCTGCTGCTCTCTTCCCTGTTTGCAATGAACACTCAGTGAACCTACCCATCTGATTGTTATTTACTACGGGTACTCAATAGTTCATTAGTTCAACTCTGTATGTACTGTTATAGCGCTAGTGTTTTTCCTGTGTTTTGTAGTCTTGCTATTCGAAAGGTTTTACGTTTTCCTTTTCCTGCCTTGTTTTCAATGTTTCTGTTGTTGTTTTATAATTATTATTATCAAGTTAATTGTGTCTAAATACTTTTCTCTTCTTCTCCTTGTCTTCACGTGACATTTCAAAATTATTTTAAATTTAGCAAAATATCCTGTAAAATTAATGCAATTGCTTCAAATAAGTGTTGTGTATGACAGGAGAGATCAGAATCTTGTGTCACTCACCTGCTTTATCAATGATAGTGCTCTGATCGATTTTAACATTATGTTTGCAGACTCTCTCCACCTCAGCTCTCTCTTGCTGCAGAATGTTAGGATCTTTGTTCCATAACTGTGCGTTATATACTCCATATTCAGTGTATCCCACATACTCCCCCACAGTGCTGTTGAACTGTATGTACACATCTTTATTGAAGATATAGTTATCAATGAACACCATGTCACTGAGATCATGGGAGCTGTAGATGCATTTTTTCCACACAGAATGATAGTATCCATCAGCTGAAAAGTAATATTAAAACAGCATCACAGTTATGTCAGATGATGTCATGTCTAGAAAAACTGAAGGGCTTAGATACATAGGCTGGCTGTTGTTTTAGTGACCTGTCCTGTTTACTATTACTTCCACTAACAATAGTAATTAATCATAAATAATGTTAAATATATATCTATTCATTCTGTATTACACTTATTTTGAATTACCTGCTCCAGTGAATGCCGACAGCATCAATATGAGATGAAAACACGAAACCTTCGGCAGTGACATGTTCTCTCACTGTGTCTGTCCCAACTGAAGAGGAATCCTGCAACACTTAGTTCATGAAGTCAATATCTGAAACATCAGCCAATCAGCTTCTACACACAAAACTGTCAAGTGTTGCTAAGAAGTATCCGGTTTTATTTTAGAACTAAAGCCAGTTACACAGTCAGTGACTGTATTATTCAAGCTTCTCTGCTCCTTTTAAGGGTTTAATTAAACCATGTTTTATCATATTCAAACTTCTTCCAAGTTTATAATGTATGTTTTACAGTTGGCTGCTACAATCAAATTCTGCCCGTCTTACAAATCTGAACCAGAGCTTATCAAATGCAATAATAATAATGACCCTCTCTATTATTTACATCAAACTGTTTTCTGTATTGTTTTTATTATGTGTAAATTAAATAAAATAGGAATATATCTTTGATTGCACTGATTCTAACAAAGTCCATTTGTTTAATACACAGTATATTTGTACCTTCCTGTATCTTATAGAATGTGTTAACAGTTTCCAGTTTGCATTTCCTTCCTGCGCTGCATGTATACTAACACAACATATTTCAATTTGATGGTTAATGAGTACAAGTTCAATTAAGAATAAGACTAAGTATGGTTTGTTGGGTTTGGAGAAATTGTACATACATTTATCTGATTCATGTGAAGCCAATAAAAAAAAAATGATTTTTAATAAAAATCTTACTATATCTTAAATGTGTTATTTAGAGAGCAATGACAAAGGTTTGGAGAAAAGTATAAAATCAATTAGTGTATTTATTGGCTGTTATTTTTATTTTTTATTTTATTAATGTTTTCTTCACAAGCAAGGACCACGCCACAAAAATGAATGCTGAAGAGGTATTTTATTGAATAGGGAGAGGTTGAAGGAGAAATAGGAGTCAGTTTGATCTGGGCATCTAGTGTTGCTGGCCACAGAGAGACTCGGTGGGGTATCATCTCAATTTTATTTAGGGAGAGTGATTAGGACCCCTGCTGTAAGGGACAGCTTGATGTAAGTACGGTTTTGGGAACTTAATTATCTCCCTTTATTACCACTATTTAATCACTATACAAAATTATTTAAGCTATTTCAAAAGAAACTTAGCCGTTCTGTAGCTCGAACGGTAGAGCGTGGTTCTAACAATGACAAAGTCAAATGTTGAGTTTGCAGGGAAAGCAACTGATATTTGCTCCTTGAATGCAGAATAGGTCACATGTAAAGTGAATGTATATATTAACTACAATATTTCTGTAGGTCATTCTAAGATAACATGTTTTGTTCCTCTGGTCTGTTATATTTTTCCTTGTCTTTCAACACATATATGCATCTGTCTGTTGTTTTATGGTCATCTATTGGGCTTTTGAGGCTTCCTTGGCTTGGAACAGTTAGATGATAACACAATAAAAATAAAATCACAAGTGAAATCAAAATAGAGAATCTTTATTTGAAGTGTATGTCAGAAAACATACACAATCTTGTAAAACAGATAACTTAAAATTGATTACACAGCACAATTTTTAAGAATGCCATGATGTTTGTTGAAAAAGACTTGAATACATCCAGAAATAAGGAAGACACCACGAGCTCAACCAGAGAGTAACTAACAGATAAAATTATTCAAATTAAAAGTTTATTATCACTCTGGATGAAGAGAAAGGGATCATTTACCATTTTAAGCTTTTTAGAATCTGTATGTAAGTGTACATGGTGTTATGTTTTAAACTAGATATTGCCTTATTGGTGCATTATAAGAACTATCAGACAGTTTTAAAGATTACATTGAGATTTATGTGTCTCTGAATCTATGTCTATTTAACATCTAAGATGTTTCCTGTCACCATAATGATTGACAGAATGATGCTCAGAATTACTGTATTAAATTTCATTAGAGTCAAATGAAGCTGGCATTATTTGCAGGACCTGTTACACACTATATACAATTTCTTGCTTTCATATCTGGAGTTCAGTTGCAGTTGTTTCCTTTAATGAGGAAGAAAGTTCCAGCAGCGACTCCCAGCAGCCCCAGAGACAGACCCACTCCACAAAACACTGCTGGACCGACACCGGGCACAGCAACTTCCACTTCTAGAATACACACATATACAATGTTTTCTTTATGTATTTTTAATAATGTAGACTTTATTAATGTAATATCGCCTTAATTTTAATTATTTCATATGAATATTTTAGGCTGTTGCTCTTACCTTTCACATCAATGATCACTTTTATTTAAATATATACACAGTTGTATTAATTATTTATTGAAAAAACAATTGAGAACAAATAAATAATAGTAGTCTGAGGGATCTCTAAAAGCACACACTCACCCCATGTCTTAGTCTGAGGTTCATCGAGAGCTACATGGCTGGCAGTGCAGCTGTAAATGTCTCCCTCTGCAGGTGTGAATGACAGACTGGAGAAGATGTTGTAAGTGCCATCATCATTTGGGCGATACTGACTTTGACTGTCTTCTTTTAAATCCTCGTTGTTTTTAGTCCATGAGATTGTGACAGGAGGAGGGAAGAATCCATTCACATGACAGATGAGGGTGTTTTCAACATTCAGCTGCACATCTTCTTCAGCATAGATGGAAGTCTGAGGTTTGTCTGATAACAGATAAAGACACGGATTCTGTGATTATTTCAAGCATTTGAGACAATTTGTTTAAACCAAATTTAGAAATTGTTACTCAGTTGTTACATAAATAAATATAATTCAAATGCATATCCTACCCATCTTCTCTTGAGGATTTTTATAAGCTTTGATGGCTGTGGCTAAGTTTTGTTTGCAGATTTCTAATTCACCAACAGCTTGCTGATAAAATCCCTCATAGCCGATGGGATCAGAGAAGCCAGGCTGAGTAATTACTCCTTTTTCATTAATGAAGTCTGCATGCCACAGTTCCTCTCCATCCAGTCCATACATGTTTTCTTTCTCTGTATCAGAGCATCCATTCAAATAAAAGTCCTCATGAACAACTGAAACAAACAAACAAGTATTAGCTTCATAAAACAATCCATTATCATCTAGACATTTTAGATAAGAAATATAAATGTAAGACTGTTTGAATATGAGATGTATTCATACAATGTGCACATGCGTGATTTTTAATATGATTCCTAAGAATTTTTATTAATGTAAATTTACATAAGTATAAACTGCTCAAGGTTTTTCTGTCTCAGACTTGTTTGATAACATAATTTAATACATGATTCAAAAAATAAATATTACAAATTAAATATTTTGTTGCCAGAGTCATTTACATATCAGTAATCCTTGAATATGTTAAAGACAAAGAAAATGGTGTCTTTTAACAAAAGATTATTTATAATCCAATGACTTACCTTTGTTCTCCGAAGAAACAAGTGCAGCAAGCATGAACAGAAATACATAGAGCTCCATCTTTCTCAGAGCTGAGTGGAACAAAGTCTACACAATCTCATTTTTTGTTTGATGATCACAGGTCTGTACTCCGCCTTATTGGCTCATGTAGCAGCCTCATAATCCTCAACCAATCAAAATCATTCCTCGTGCTGATATTCTTGTATCTTGGCAGTTGTTGTTTTTTCCCTGTTTTACAGTTACTCAAGTTTGTTCTGTTGAAGAGCAACCAGCTACCGCATATAGTTTGCTTTATAAGTATGACTTTTCAATATGCAGTTGTATTTATTTTTTAGTAATTTGCTTGATAGTATACATGTAAATGTACAACAGTTCTTACAAACAGTGTGCAGTAATGCATGGATTACTTCTGAGTACAAAAACATTTTAAAGAACCCGACATGCGGGTTAGAAAAGGATTTGTTAGAAACGAATCTGTGTAGAGTTTGTTTGTTCTCTGTGGGTTTTCTCTGGGTGCTCTGGTTTTCCTCAGGATATACAGACTTACAGGACAGGTGAAGAGGATGCTCGGTGTTGTCTGTATAGGTTTGTGAATGTGTGTTTTATGGACTGAACATCTGTCTGAGACGCTGGGATAGACTCCAGCATTTTACTATACATAGGTCATCATGCTTGGAGAATGGATAAATGAAATAACATGAAATCTACAATATATTCTTACCATTTTCTCTTTTTTAGAGTAACCTCTACACATTTGGTATCTGCAAAAACATTTTAATGTAATTATCATAAATCACAACGTGTAAAATTATTAAATTTAAAAAGTCTTGCACATTTTGCTTTTGTATTTATTTTTTAAAGAAAATTTTTCTTGTATCTTAACTGTAACTGTAAGAGTCTAGGAAAACAAAGTCATGAAAAGCTGCCACAGACATGATTTCTGATATTTACTCAAGTGTGTTATACTGTTAATTCATGTTTTTGGATTGTCTATCTTAAGTCTATCAATAAGGTCTATTCTGCATATATTCAGTCAATATTTTCATTTGTATCACTGGCCACTAGATGGCGTTTTGAGCTGATGCCATAAAATCATGACTTGATGAATCAGATTGCTTTCCTGTTCAGGTTGCTAGTTATCATTTGTGCATACATTGGGTTTGCTTTTATACATTTACTTACACAATTTAGCACAACTGTTTCATTTGGGAACTGAACTACTACTCTGTCGTTAGTGGTTTAAGAAAATAATGAATCTTATGCCACTTGTCCCTTATCCCTTATCCCCATCATTTTTCTGGACACTAACACAGCTGAGTGACACAATATATGTGCAGAAATGAAGATGCAGGCTTTGTAGACAGGATGTCATGCAAACTTTTGAACTTCTTTGAACATACATCATCTTTGATGCACCTAGACACATCATCAGTGATGTTCATCCACCCTCACCCATGCAACACAGCTGACCTAGTTCATGTTAATCAAGCCCCGACTTGTGTCCAGCAAGCACTACCCCAGCCACAGCTCAAACCTTGAAGCAACTTGTGCTGCCACAGTGTCGAGTATGTTGAAAGCCCTGCAGAGAGACTAGCCTGCCAACCTTCTGTACCCCACCGTGATGTGCTTATTTCTCAAGTTTTTGCACACAGCCAAGCAGAGCTGTAGTCAAGTCCAGCTTTGTCAAGTCCAAGTCCAAAAGTTTCGAGTCCAAGTCAAGACTGAGTCCAAGTAAAGAGAAAAAAGGATCATCTTCCAGACCATATACTTAACTATCGATCATATATGTGATGGGAGAGACAGCATATCTCCTATTCTAAGATAATAGTTTTGCATTATTATTATTTTTAATGATAAAAAAGCATGTGCAAAGTTACAGGGGTCTCCAAACTAGATCCTGGAGGACCAATGCCCTACAGAGTTTATTTCCAACTGGCCTTAACACACCTTTCTGGAAGTTTCTAGTGTTTCTAGTAAAGAGGTTGATTAGCTCGTTCAGGTGTGTTTAATTAGGGTTGCAGCTAAACTCTACAAGACAGCAGCCCCCACGACAGAGTTTGGATATGTATTGTTGTGTGCTCAACAGGACTTGCCTATGTGAGACAACACCTTGACCAGATGGCAGAGGCCGCAGTGGAGCAAGTTGGGCAACATTCATCCGATGAAGAGGATTTCTTTTCCTCAATGAAGTCCAGAAGGTCACAAGGTACAGGAGAGCTCGATGGGTACCTTGCCTGTGTCTCAAACAAAATGGATCTGTTGAACTAATTTCCACACATCAAAAACCTTTCTGTCAAACTCAACACTGGCCTTCCTGCCTCGGCCGCATGTGAGCGTCTGTTCAGTAGTGCTGGACTGCTATTCACTGCAAAGCGTGTTAGGATGAACTCGGCTAACTTTGAAAACCAACTGCTGCTTAAACTTAACAGAACGTTAATAGATTAAAGATGAACTGTTAAGATATACAGAAGGGCAGGGCAATTAAAAAAAACTCCATTGTTGTTGATCAGATGTTTGTTATTTAACAATGGCACTGTTTTTCATAAATGCTTGAATGTCCCTGATCCATTTGACTTACTTTTGCACTACTGTTTTAGTGTTTAACAAAAGGATGTTCTGCTGAATCCAGTTTATTCCATATTCAGTGGTTGTGATGTTTAATGTTAGGGAATAATTTGCACTAAAATGACTTCCATAAATGTTTTTGTCACATTCTGTTCCTGTCTGGTCTTGTCTCCCCCCATGGTCTGTGTCTTTTTGGTTTCTCCCTCATTTGAGTTCAGCGTCTTCACCTGTTGTTTACACCTGTTAGCACTTTAAGCCCTTAGTTCTGTCTTTAAATACCGCTCTGTCTTTTGGTTCTTTATGTCATGTTGAAGTTCCGTGTCTGCCCTGTGTGTGTAAGTTTGTTGCTGCCTCGTCAGCGTTTTGTCTTTTTATTATTAAAAAACCCTGCAGCCAAAGTCTTTGGTGTTCTCCGTTCCTTGCCGCGCCGAGAGGCGCGACACGCACGCACCTCACGGGAAGATACGTGACAGTTTTATATGGTTATTTTATTTTTATTGAATTTTATAATTTTTTTCTATTGCAGTTTAATTTGTAAAGTTGTTTCCTCAATTAAAAACAACCATTTTGAGATATACTGTATATCCCTGTCTTTTTTAACTATACAAGAATCACCCACCCACCACTGTTGTTTAAAAAAATACAAAAAATTACTAAGAGTTACTTTTTACTTTTACTTGAGTAGATTTTTTGGCCAGTACTTTTACTTGTACTCAAGTAAAAGTACCGTTACTTCAATGAAATTCTACTTGAGTAGCATATTTTATTACTCTTTCCACCTCTGCCAGGATACTATTTGTGGACTTCAGCTCTGTGTTTAACACTATCATACCAGAAATCCTCACTGCCAAACTCTCTCACCTCACTGTCTCCCCTGCTATATGTCAGTGGATCTCCAGCTTCCTGACAAACAGGAGTCAGCATGTGCGCCTGAGAAATACCACATCTGGATCAGTGACAATTAGCACTGGTGCAACGCAGGGGTGTGTAGTTTCCCCACTGCTGTTCTCCCTCTACACAAATGACTGCACCTCCATGGACCCAACTGTCAAACTCCTAAAATTTGCAGATGACACCACTGTCATTGGGCTCATCCGGGATGGCGATGAGTCTGCATACAGGCGGGAGGTTGATAAACTGTTGCTCTGGTGCAGTCAACACAACCTAATTTTACCTAAAACCTAATGCTAATTCATGATATAAATATATTCAAGATGTGAAATAAAATTTAGCCACTCAGCGCCCTCTAATCTTAACTGAAATGGCTGATTTTTCTGTCGCCCCAAGCAGCTAAAATCAAGGATGGTCTGTAGTGACACAATTTTCAATTAACATTACGTGACAATGACTCAGGTGTTGTTAATTCCGGACACGAACCTAACTCTGTACAATCTCTACTCCAATGTCCGTTTGAGAGGAGAACTTTGGCAGAAAAACTGAAGGTAAAGGAGCTGGGTCCAGATCAGCCGGACCTCTTAATCAGACAGCAGACAAGCGAAAAAGGGAAGAAGTACACGCGAAGCCACTCTTCCCGTTGGTACACCAAAAAGGCCTGGCTATGTGGATGCGTTTCTGCTAATGCCTTATTTTGTTTCCCGTGCTTGTTGTTTAAAACGACTGAGGCAGATCCTGCTTGGACAGTTACGGGAGTGAGAGATATGAAGCACCTGTCCGAGAAAGTACGAAAACATGAGAACACCAGGACACACATGGATAATTCCGTCAAACTAGCCATTTTGGGAAGAGTAAACAACGCTACTCAGTTAGACGACGGTCACAGGATTGTGATAAGAAAACACAACGAGGAGGTGGATAAAAACAGGTATATTTTATCCAAGATAATTGATTGTGTTAAATTTTGTGGTGCTTTTGAGTTGGCCTTGCGTGGGCACGATGAGACTGACTCGTCAGACAACCCTGGCTTTTTTAGGGGTTTAGTGGATTTTGTTGCCTCGCTAGACAATGTGCTAGAGGAGCACCTTAAGACAGCAACCGTTTTTAAGGGCACATCAAAGAAGGTACAAAACGAGCTGCTGGACTCAATGCTATCAGTGGTAAAGGATTACATTCTGAAGGAAGTAACTGCTGCTGATTTCATCGCCATTCAAGCTGACGAGACGACTGACGTTTCCACCCACTGTCAGCTGGTGCCTGTGCTACGTTACATCGATTCCAATGGTAACATCCAAGAGCGCTTTTTTTGAGTTCTTTACCATCCAGAACGCAAACGCCGACTCCATTGCTACAGCACTTCTGAACAGTCTAAGTACCATACTACCAGATGTACAAAAACAAAGTAATTGCCCAAACTTATGACAGGGCCACTGCGATGAGAGGAAGCACCGGCGGAGTGCAACGTAAGATAATGGACGTCTGCAAAAATGCTCACTAAGTTCATTGCCACGCACATCAGCTGAACCTCATCATGCAGCAGGCAACATCACACATTCCCAGAATCTGCACTTTTTTTTCTGACCTTGGTGGATTTTCTGCCTTCTTCTCCAGGTCACCTAAGTGAATCGCTGTGCTTGACCAAGTGGTTGCGCACAGACTTCCCAGGGCCTCTACAACATGGTGGAACTTCCAAAGTCGCGCTGTAAACACTGTGTACGAACACAAGGATGACCTTTTAAAATGTTTTCAGTTCATCAGAGACTCAGGGAACTTTGATTCTCAAGATCATAATCACCATGCCTATGACAACAGCAGAGTCTGAGAGGTGCTTTTCTACTTTGAAGAGGATCAAAACTTTCCTAAGAAAAAAAACAATGACCCAGGACCGCCTTAATGCTCTGGCAATGCTTTCTATTAAGAAGAAATTTGTCAGAGACATTCCTGACTTCAATAAGAAAGTCATTGAGAAGTTTGTCAATCAGAAGGAGAGAAGAGCAAAATTCCTGTACAAATAAGTAAAAGAAAAAAAAAAAGATGCAGGGTTTTTTTCACCACACTGATTTTCCTGTACATTGTTATCATCAGATTTGTATCTGTCATGGAAATGTCCAAAAAAAAAAAAAACAGACTGGTAAAATAACCGATCAGACATGATTTAATAAACAGTTAACCAGATGTTCTTTAACTTTGTCTGCATTGCAATAAATCATATTGCTTTGATTTGTGAAGAATTGTTTGTGAAATTGTTTGCTGTACCACAGCCCCAACTCAAAACATTTTCACCAGCCGCCACTGCCTTTACCCTCTAAAGACTGTGGAGATGGTGATGGACTTTAGGAAGCATCCCACAGTGCTGCCTCCCCCCAATATATCCAACAGCTCAGTCTCAAATGTGGGCTCATTCAAGTTCCTGGGATCCATAATTTCTCAGGATCTTAAGTGGGAAGCAAACATTAACTCCATCCTTAAAAAAAGCATGACAAAGGATGTATTTCCTATGGCAGCTGCGGAAGCATGGCCTATCTCAGGACCTGTCGGTCACCTTCTACACAGCCACAATTGAATCCATCCTCTGTTCATCTATCACTTTCTGGTTTGGATCAGAAACAAAACAAGACAAGCGCAGACTTCAGTGCACAGTCAAGGCAGCTGAAAAGATCATTGGTGCCCCCCTGCCCACTCTCCTTGTACTCTAGCAGGTCCAGGAAGCGGGCAGAGAATATCATTAAAGACCCCACACATCCTGCACACTCTCTTTTCACCCTCCTACCATCTGGCAGACGCTACAGATCCCTGACTGCAAAAACGACCAGACACAAGAACAGCTTCTTCCCCACTGCCATCTCCCTCTTGAACAGTAGATAAGCCAGCCACCTCCATCTAGATCATCATCATTCAATCTGTCAATCCTGCCCTTTCCGTTCCAGCCCAGGGAACGACAGGGCTTGTATCCCCCCCATCCTCATCTTGGTATTTGCTCTGGCTATAACTCTTGCTCTACACCTGCACCACTATGTTTTCCCTTGCACCTTCATCACATATCCATAGTACCTTTTACACTGTATGTATGCATAATGATGGAAGTTGATAGTAGTCTATGTATATATCTGTTGTTAATTGTCTATTGTTTTCATATCCATCATATATCCATAGTACCTCGTTCCCTGTATGTATGCATAATGATGGATTCCTTGTTGCATGTCTAGAGAGCAGAATAATAAATAAAACTGATTCTTATTCTGATATTGGGCAAAAACCTCCTTCCCTCAGTCAGAGCATTAAAGATGGGTCGTGGCTGGGTCTTCCAACATGACAATGA
>JAUMHG010000177.1:284581-318780 GCA_032359395.1 Enteromius anoplus | reverse complement strand
TATGTCCATGTACTGAACTGTTATTATTCAACCATGCCAAGGTCAATTCAGTTTTCCATTCTATGGCACCTTTAAATAAAGTGAAAAGGTTTCGGACGGTTTTAAAATAAAAGAATAAAATCTTGAGATCTAAAAATCTTCCCTCTGTTTGTATGGCAATATATTAAGAAATTGCAAAATGAAGAACGTAATGTTACTAAAAAAGGATAAGGCGACAAAGGCAAATTCTCTCTGTGCGTCATGTGGTAGGCATAGAGGAACAGATGTTCATAAGGTTTTTTTGGGTGAAATCCTTGTACCGTGTGAGAAGTCATGTGTATAGAGTGCTTGCGTTCTGAGTCATGCAGAGTGTTACAGAGCAGAGGTTCATTGATGTTTGCGCTGACTAATTTTTGGTGCTACTGGGAGAGATATGGCGTTCTTTGGCCTTTGGTCACCTGCATAAATTAAATAATTTATTGTGGCTGTGAGTGAAGGTACTGTAGATAGAGCACCATAAGCAGTGACACACCTCAGCTCAAAGTTTGTCACATGTTCAACTGAAGCAATAAAATACTTTTTTCCTGTAGGAGTTTCCATTTTAATTCAACATGAAAGGATTCATTCTCTCCCTAATTAAAAATTTCCTGATAATTCCCTCATCCCCATGTCATCCAAGATGTTCACGTCTCTCTTTCTTCTGTGGAAAAGAAATTTAGGTTTTTAAGGAAAACTTGCCAGTATTTTTCTCCATGTAGTGGCCTTCTAAGGGCATGAACGGGCTGAAGGTTCAAATTGCCATTTCAATGCAGTTTTAAAGGGCTCTACACGATCCCAGCCACATTATAAAGGTCTTATCTAGCGAAACAATAGGACTTTTTATCCACAAATGCTCATCTTGCAATAGTGCATCCATGCCTTTTCTAGCGGAAGAAATCTTAAAAAAATGTTTTATAAGATCTAAACATTCAAGATGCATACACAAACGGACCATTTTAAACAATAAACTGATACAAAGACTTGTGAAATTGATTCAGCATGCAACAACTTTTGAACAGTTCTCCTCCTCCACACTTGTAAACACTGGGTCAATACTTCCACCTACATCACACTTGACTTTTCCAGCGTACTACGCTAAGTTGTGAACACACATTGCTGAGCTAGTTTAGAATGAGCTTTTGTTGTTATATAACCCAAGTATATAACCTATTCAATCGTATGAAAATACTATTATTTTGCTAGATAATAAAACCAAAAGCTTTGCCGGCACAGGAATAAATTGCGTTTTTTGTTATTATAGAGACAGATATTTTAAATTATAGTAGTTTTTTCTCTTTTTTTTTTTTTATTGCAGCCTTTTGAAATCAAATCTAGCTGACCCCAAATGTTTTTAAAAGTAATGATGTAATAATTGACATATTTTATGCAGCTGTGTGATTAAATATACAGCCATGTGATTTAAGATAAAAATAAAAATAAATATGGCTATGGTGGTATTCGCCTCTTTGCTACCGTAAGACATAACTAGGATGCTTCCTGCTCACCTTGGTGGAAATACACAGACAGGTTGAGCAGCACACCTATGGTGTTACATTCTGTTACCCGTACTGTCCTTTTATAAGTCTCTTTGATCCTGCTCCCATTCCAGGCAGAAGTACAGCCTGACAGGATTACCTGTGGGCTCATCTTTAACTTCCACAAGCAGAGATGTGAAAAAAGTACAACGTTCTGACTCTTAAATTGCAGCTAGCTTACTACCTAGTGTTTGCCATAAAGCACATCGTTTTATTTCTTTTAGCGGTTTAGTTTTTGCAGTGAGCACAGATTGACTGTCAGTCAGACAGAATTTGCTGCTGACTAATATGCTGTGGGTATTTTAATCCCAGCCATAAAGTAAAACTGCTCTAAGCAGTATACTGGAAAAATTGGGTTAATACCCAAGAGATGAGTTGTTCTGAACACTGGAGCATCTCCAACTGTGCTTCATGCACCTTGGGAGCTCACCTTCTTTCCGTTCCAAAGATATTCTCCTTGATATGAGCTGACACAAGCAGCTTACCTGTTATAAGGAGCGCTCGTGAAAAAGTTGTGTTAGTAAATAACTGCTCGGGATCCTAATATTGACCGACCCGTTGTGAACCCTGATTACAGTAACTGGAGATTGGGTGGATCCTCTGTCACTTGTTGCTATAAAGATTGCTCTGACAGAAACTGGACTGCTGCTTAGTCACCATGCCCTGCGTATACAGAGAGCAGGAGAATTAGCTCAGTTTTTCTTCCTCCTTTGGCAGAGTGTGTATTATTCAATCACCCTTCCAAGTCTATAATTGGAGGAAATGTCTAGTTTTCAGTTTTGAACGTTCAGTCAGTGCACACACAAATTTGGGCCGGTGTTTGCTGACATGTTCCTTTCTGAATTTCTCTCTCTTGTAGATGGATGTTGAGGAGCAGCCACAGTTGTCAGTGCCTGATTTCAGACCTTTTTCTACCTCTGAGGACCTGCAGAGCGAGACCGTGTCACAGACGCACAGTGAGACGGCATCCTCTGGATATGCGTCCATGCACGGAAACGAATGCATCAGTCCTGCTGAAGCGTCACAAAATGGTACGAAAAGCACACAATCACGTTTCTGCCAACATTTAGGAGCATACTCCAGTCAAATCACCTTTATTTCTATAGCACTTTCAACAATAAAGTCCAAGCATCTTTACAGATTAAATAAGAAAGCAGTGTGTAATTATGCAAAACGCTCCCAACTTGTTGTGATCTATAATAGATTTTCACATATGAATTTGCAGGAAGGCAGGAGTACCTGTGCTGAATGTCACACATTAATGCCATAGGGGTCAGTTTATTTAGTTATTTTAGACACCATCATAGAAATATACAGGTCTACTTTGCTGAAGATGCAGAAATACTGCCTGTTAAACACAACAGCTCTCTATTTATTTTAAATTTTAACTATTTCATGTTATTACAGGTTTTTTTTATGTTTCCTAAAAGTATGATCACTGATTGCATTCACTTGAAATATTAAAAAGTCCAATATTATTCACTAAAATATTTTTTATTGTAAATTCACTTTACTGCGAAATTCAGTACAGTGCATGACATTCATTTGTTTTGACTAAGATTTTGATTAGCAATACTGCTAATTCCCCCTCTTTTTTTCCTACCAGTCATAATGCAGAGTTGTCTTGGTTTTGCATTAAAATGATCCCAAAATCATTAGATCCTGGAGGGACCATCATGTTGTTTTGATTAGATTAGATTAGTTTAGATTTAACTTCATTGCATTGGAAGGTCTAACCAGAAGTGCAGAAGTGTAGGATACACAGTGCCTACAATATTTTTTTACATATGTACAAAAATATACAGGACATTGAAAAAGTGCATAGAAAGACATTTTTTTATGCTGTATAATTTACTATTTTGAAAAAAAATCTGTAATCATTTATATGCCTTTTTCAATGCTTCCCTGGCATTTGTGGTTGAATTAAGTTATTCACAGTGTATCTTCAATATGAAGTTTGTATTGAAGTGAAAATACTTCTGGAACCCAAGTCTGATTTTGGTCTTTGTTTTTGCCGGACTGGTTTACAGGTGTGCAAGAGGAGCGGTTGGATGTGTCGCCTCACTATGACAATCTTGCCTTCGAGGGTGACGTTGAAAGCCGGATTGAAGTCAGGACCTGAGCAACACAAAACAAACACTGATAAAATTTACTCACACAGACCAATGAGGGGTTTTTGATTTGAGGACTTATATCAAAGCACTGCTGAGCCCTTTGTAATTAGTTTCTAAGTGCCTATAATTTTCTCCATCTCTCTCTCTCTCTCTCTCTCTCTGACTGTTTGTCTCTGTGGGTGATCATCACAATGATTTCTGGGCCAATCAGAGGTCTTGTTTTAATTCTCTGTGGTTAATTCAGGGTATATCTGATTCAGGGTTTGATTACCACCGTGATTGTGTTCTTGTTTTGAGACTCCCAGCATCATGGTGACAAGCAGCTGTGGAGACACAGAGAGAGAGACAGAGTGCTCCACCTGCTGTAAATCAGTGGACTTAATGCATACTATACTTTACCCCTGTTTTGTGGCTTATTAAATTATATTGTTCCAGTTTTGATGGAAATTTTACATTTCAGAAATATTGTGCCTTACACACACTTATGTATGTGTGCAAATGTATATGACTTGCTGCAATAGGTAGACATAATATGGGTGGTTCTGAAGGAATGAGTTCTTTTGATTTTAATATTTAAATAAGGGATGAAAATATTTCTTTACTCTTTCAAACGAATAGTACAGACATTAACACTGTAAATAAAATCTTTTATGAAGTATTCTGTGTGTGTGGTGATTCTTCTTTGGTTATCAAGTTATTTTTTATAGAGTTCGTTATAAAATGTGTGTTCTTCCACAGATTACAAAATCAAACAAACCAAAAACGTTCCTGTATAGTTTGCTACTTGATACGAAGTTTTTTGTTTTGCTAAATAATTTTTTTAACATGTTATCTGAATAACTGAATCGCAAATATATCCTTTTTGACATTGAACTAAGATCCGCTGTTCTTCAGAAATTGAAATGATGTAATAGATGAAACAGTTTGTTGAAGATTGTATTCAATGGCGTTTCATATTATTGAACTATTAACACTTTAAACAAGTGAACACAATACTGGACTTTTGCGGGTTTTTTATTTTTTTTATATAAATGTAACGTTACAGAATCGCTAACATTAAGAAGAAGAACTTGAATATATATATATATTTTAAGATTATCATCACTATTTCTTTGGCATGATATAAACCAAAGGGCGCCAGGTAAACCCGCTGTGGGCGTCTGGTAAACATATGTTGCTGTCCCTTTAAATAATTTGAATCAAAGTCACGAGGTGGCGCAGGGATTCTGGGATATGTAGTGGACAGTTTTCAGAGCAGCGCTTTCCTCTGCTTAGCGGGGCAGATGTGGAAGACTACAATCCCAGTGGCGCCGGTGTTGCTGTCTTTGGCTTGGTTTCTGTCGACGTGGGAAAAGCGGTGCAAGAGCAAACAACACTCTATCTTTGGGTGTATGCGCTTGAGATGATACGAGTGTCGTGCGAGAGGACCCGTGTCTCTGAAAACAGATTCCAGCATGTGGCTCAAACCCGAAGAGGTGCTTCTCAAAAACGCGCTGAAATTATGGGTGACGGAGAAATCCAACGATTACTTCGTGCTGCAGCGCAGACGCGGATACGGAGAGGACAGCGGCGGATTGACAGGTAACGTTACCGTAACGAGCGCGCGGATATCCGCGTTCAAGCGCCAGGCATGGACAAGCCTTTGATGCTTCAGTTCATGTGTTGACATGCGTCCAACTGTCATCTCTTTACTCCTTAAAATACACTTCAATAGATTTCCCAAACTATTGATTTTTAGTTTTAACCCCTAAGTGCTTTTGCAACAGGTCAAGGGTTAATGCTGTCATGCAGGTTGGATGTTTATTTTGCAAGTTTGACTGTTCAGTGGACTGATGATGTGCCCTTTTTGAGTGCTGACGTCACCACTGCGGTAAAACTGGCCGTGTGCATAAACGTGCTTAATAATGCAATATTCTTTCAGATATTATATATTAACAATGTGAAGCCCAAGCGGGTTTAATGCGGAGACGGTTCATGCAGGTCTGGGATGCTCCTTCTCTTTGACAGGAGTTGTTGCGTCACGCTGTGACGTCAGATTGTTTAGGTTTGAGGTGGATCAACGTGTTTACTGGCAGGTGCTTTCCCTCCAGTGTCGCTCTGGAAGAAGGCATCATTATTTAAACTGTCCTTTAAAGATGCATTTATTCATTTTTTACTGTTCAAGCATTAAACGTCACACAAAAACACCTAAACTCTTTAAAGAAATATAATTATAAAGATGTACATTTGCATGAGAACTCTTTTTAAGCAGTCCTTGTTCTGGTGTAATTATACATTTAGGTACTAAGTAATATTAATTAACCACATGTACTTACTGCACTGTAAGAGTTGGGATTACTTGCTTAGGGTTACTGTAATTATGCAGAATTTATTGTCATTACATTAGTACTAGGTACATGAAACATGTGTAACAAGGACACTCTTTTTTGAGAGACTCTTTTTTGTATATATGTGACCCTGGAGGACAAAACCAGTGATAAAATCGCTGGGGTACGTTTGTAGCAATAGTCAACAATGCACAGTTTGGGTCAAAATGATTGCTTTTTCTTTTAAAATTCCAGAATAGTTGCATCTCAAATATTGTCCAATCCTAATAAACCAAATAAATATGAGGATGGTCGTACGTTTGTGGCAGGACCAAATCTATGTCATGGGAAGTGGTGCTTAATTTTAAATCCAATCCTGCAATTAAAAGCAAATCGGAAGGATGCCTCAACATAGAGAGCTGAGAGCAGCTGCGTTTTAATGCATTAGAGATGTATGGGCATTGCTCTCCTGGGAATTGCCTGCGGTTGGGTCACTGATGACAACAACTGAGCTGAGCTGGATAACGACGCTAGTTTTGCAACATCAACAGTGTTATTGAACTGAATTAAAGCAACAATGTTTAAATTGAATTGGTTTTATAACTGATGAATTTAAAAACATTAACACTATTATTTTTTCGGTTATTCACGTGAAGCTGCTTTAAAACACTCTGTGTTGTATAAATAGGTCTTGACTTAACAAATCAGATAAGAGATTATATCAAATAATTGATTCGTGATAAGTCTTGTAGCATCACAGAATCACCACCACAGAGGAGTTTAGGGCCACAATTGTTGTTGAGCTGATTACAGGTTTACTCTAATTAGTGACTATTTTTTCTTTTGGAGTTCATCGCCATGGAAACCTTTGCTTCATGGCTAAGGGCCATAATACAGCAGCTTCTTTCTGAAGCAGTGCAGAACGGACAGATTTTCAGCGACTAACATTAAAATTCCCTGCTAACCTCCTGATGTGCATGAAAGACACTGAAAGAAGTAAATCAAGTGACAGTCAAACCATAATATTATTCTATATTGTTTCATAGCAACGTATAATATTTGAATGTTTTTGAAAGGAGTCTTTTATGCACACATAGGCTGCATTTATTTCATCATAAAAACAGGAAAAACAGTCACACCTGATTTTCAGGAAATATGTCTTATTATGATCAGCGTTGAAAATAACTGCTGTTTGTATTTATGACTACTCCATAGAAATGTTTTGCATATTCTTGTTGTTGTCTTTTTATATTTTCAAATGCAGTTGTGATGCAGATTTAAAGAAACATATAAAAAGTTTTTTGTTTTGTTTTGTTTATGTCATTGTTTTAGGCTTGCTGGTTGGAACTTTGGACACAGTTCTTGACTCCACAGCCAAAGTCGCCCCGTTTCGCATTTTACACCAGACGCCCGACTCTCAGGTGTACTGGACCATTGCCTGTGGTGAGAGAGATGCTGCGCAGTGTTAATGTGTACGTCTCTTCATTTAGATCCTTATATAATGTGTGTGTGTGTGTGCAGGAGCATCTTTAGAGGAGATCTCACAGCACTGGGACTGGCTGCAGCAGAACATCATCAGAACTCTCTCTGTGTTTGATTCTGGCGAGGACATCACCAGTTTTGTCCAGGGAAAGATCAGGGTGAGAGGCTTTAGAATGTGGCTGTTTTTGTGTTTTGTCAACCTGGTCTCATAAAAAGACACACCTCTGTGCACTTTTTGTGCAACACCGTTTTTATGTACCTTAATGCACGTTTTGATGCAGTTTCAAAGAAAAATGTCTACTGAGTGGCGCTAAAACACAGGTTCAGTACGTGAACCCTGGCACACTTTATTACGTTGATATAGGTAAGTATTGCATTTTGATTGCATTAAATATCCAGGGACTGTCATTAAAAGTTATTGCTCTCTCATGTTTGAAATATACCCTACACCAATGGTTCCTCAAATTTTACCCTGGAGGTCCGATGCACTGCAGAGTTTGGATCTAACCCTAATCAAACACACCTAAGCATGCTAATCAGTGTCTTACGGATCATTAGAAAACACAGGTAGGCCAGTTTTATCAGGGTTGGAGCTAAACTCTGCAGTGCATCGGACCTCCAGGGTAAGATTTGAGGAACCCTGCCCTACACCAAATCCAACCCTAAACCTACCGATAGGGTTTTAAAATGCAAAACTGATATAAAAACACATTTGTTGATGCAACCGTGTTATTTCAACTTCCTTTTACACAGATTTGAACTGTTGTGTCGAACCGTAGTTACATGGGATTCGAACCAGAGCTCATCACCTCTCTGTGCTCCTACTGTGTATGAAAACCCGATATGAGATATGAAGTTGCATATGTGTGACGCTAACGTTCAAAAGCATCAGTTTTTTAAATCTCCCAGCATATTAACACTGTTTTGGAGTCATTACATGACATTCTTCAAGTTGTTGAGCGAAAAACGCTTTATTTTTAGTGTCTGCCTCTAGTGTTCATTTCTTTTGGAAACTGCAATGGCGTGTGCTTATACATGTACGTATTCGTGTCTCGCTAAACAGTGCACCAAGGTTTTAGATGTGAGTCCCAGTCTTGCATTGTTGACTTCAGTGGCGGTGTGTTGTGTTTGTGTAGGGCCTGATAGCAGAGGAGGGCACATCAGCGGGTGACGAGGAGGATCCCGAACGCTTCCGGGAGGCTGTGATGCGCTTTGAGCGTCTGTTCTGTTTGCCACACAGAGAGAAGCTTGTGACGTATTTCTCTTGCAGCTACTGGAGAGGACGAGTGCCAAACCAGGGCTGGATCTACCTCAGCACCAACTTCCTGTGTTTCTACTCCTATATGCTGGGAAATGAAGGTTAGAAACATGATCGCCTGTTTGCACAAAATACCACAGGCTGCCCATTTTAAGACGGTCCTTTTTGTAATTGTTTGGAATCAAGCCCCGCATATTATCATACTTATGGCCCCCTGGGGTCTCAATTTGAGAACACCTACACTGCCTTATAAACGTTTGAGATCAGTAAGATTTTTAATGAGTCTCTTATGCTCATCAAGGCCCCATTTATTTGTTCAAAAAAACAGTAATATTGTGAAAGAATATTGCCATTTCTAATATTGTTTTACTAGTTTAATATACTTTATAATATAATTTACTCCAGTCATTCTAATCAGCTGATTTATTATCAGTTTTGAAATGGTTGTGCTGCTTAATATTTCTGGACCCTGTGATACTTTTTTCAGAATTCTTTAATGAGTAAAATATAAAGTATAATGTTTTTTCAGACGATATAAGTTGTTACTATCATTTGTTATCCATTTTAACGTGTCCTTGCTGAATAAAGGTATTAATTCCTTTTAAAAAAAGAGAGAAAAGAACAGAAAAAAGTACTTGGCTCCAACTTTTGAATGGTATTGTATTTTGTATCAATGTCCAATGTATCACGTGTCCCAAAAATATTAAGCTGTGCAACTGTTTCGAACATTGATTATAAATCAGCAACTTTAAATTTTTAATTCTGAAGGATTATGCGACACTGAAAACTGGAGTAGTGATGGAAAACGATTCAGCTTTGCTTCACAGGAAAAGATTTAAAAACATTTTAATGGCATATCCATGATTATTCATTATTTACTCACCCCAATGTCGTTTTAAATCTGTATGCTTTTATTTCTGCTCTGGATTAGGAAAGATATGCCATAAGGTGGCGTCTGCCAAAATCTAATGTTCATGGTTTGTGCATTTCTTGCTTAGTGAAACTGGTGTATCCCTGGGATGAAGTGAGCCGCCTGGAACGTACGTCGAGTGTGTTGTTGGCAGAGAGCATCCGTGTGTGTGTGCGTGGAGAGGATCATTTCTTCTCAATGCTCCTGAGGCTCCAGCAGACATACATGGTCATGCAGCAGCTGACCGACTACGCCATTGTGCGGTTCTTCGACAAAGAAATATTTAATGCTGAACATCCACTGGCCAACCCACTTCACATCACACAGCGGTTCGTTTTATTCCTCTTTTACCTATTATTTTATTTATTTTTTTTACTGGGCGGTGTCTGACTCTACTGTAATCGTTGCAGGGCTCTGGAAATCCATGCACGGAATCAGTCATTTCGAGCATTTTTCCGGTTGCCGCAGGAGGAGAATCTTTGTGAAGTGCATGAGAGTTTCCTCTGGGTTCCATTCAGCCATGTCAATACGCTTGGAAAAATCTGTGTCTCTGAGAACTATCTGTGCTTTGCCAGCCAGGATGGGTCCCAGTGCCATCTCATAATCCCACTATGGGAGGTGCGTATACTGCCCATTTTTCTGCAAACTGCAGTCTGTCATGTTGAAGGATGCCCTTGAGAATAAGAAAGTATGAGTAATTGTATTGAATGTGCACCTGTACTTTATTTTTATTTTTTAAACTGTACTCGCAGCTAATATAAATCAAATAGGCCAGCTGAGTGTACATAAAAAGAATGCATTTCATGAATGTTTTTCTATCTTTCAAAAAGTGGGCTTCGTAATAATAAGGCAATAAAAGTACACTTCTGAAGTCTTTTGTTACGCTTTAAAGAAGTACACTGCATGTCAGAACATTAAGCTGACACTTTACAATTCATACTATGTTTCTAAGACAATAGGAGTAGTACACTTGTACAGTATGAAGAGCTGAGGCTGGCTTCATAAACTTAAACTAGTCTTAAATAGTTAGTTATCTTATTTGTTTTAGATGACTAAAACAAATTAGACTGTTAGACAGATTAGACTAGTCATAACGTCCAAAAAGAAACCAAATGATAGATGTAAATGCTAGTTGGTCAAACACTTAAGACACAGTTCTAACGTAGTGCATATGTCTTAACACATGTTTATGCAACGGGTCCCTGTTTTAAGTTGGTGATCAACTGTTTCATATTGTTATTGTTTAATAATCTTGTGTGTATTATACTTGCAACGCCATTTTGGAATATATTTTACCTACAGAATCTAAGCAGTCAATCCAGACTAAACAGAGATTTTTCAGTTTTGGCAGAGTTCATAGAATTCTGCTGTTTTGTTATCATTGTGTTTGAATCATGGGTGTTCTGGCATTAATGTAGGTGTTAAGTGTCGAGCTGCCAGATCGCGGTAGTCGTGCCCTGACTGTGTGTCTTCGTGGCAAGAGAGCTTTGCGTTTTTCTGAGGTTCGGGATTTTGAGCGACTTGCTGCCACCATCCGCAGAAAGTGTGGGACAGCAGGAAGTCCCCAGCACTACATCAGTAATCCGGTAATACCTCTACACTCCATCCATTGGTATTAGAAATGATCTGTTTTAAAAATGCAAACACTTGGTCCCGGTAAAAATGCCAGAGGAGAGACTAAACTGTATGTTTGTTTTTTTCTGTCTGAGGATGAGGAGGGTGTTATGGTGGGGCAAAGTCAAGCCGTCAGCACTGAAGCTCTTATGAACGTCTTTCATCCGCATGATGCAGAAAACCTTGATCCCAAAATGGTACAAATAACCTTATTGCAATGTTGGTGTAATGTGTGTGTGTGTGTGTGTATATAGAGAAATGGCCAAAATTTCTGAAAATCAAGTATCTCTCACAGAAAAGTATTGCATTAACACATGTTTTGCTTTATACATGTTTATTCCCTTTGTGTGTATTGGAACAAAGCAAAAAAAAAAAAGGGGAGCGAAGAAAGCTAATTTGACATAATGTCACACACAACTCCAAAAATGGGTTGGACAAAATTATTGGCACCCTTTCAAAATTGAGGATAAATAAGATTGTTTCAAGCACGTGATGCTCCTTTTAACTCACCTGGGGCAAGTAACGGGTGTGGGCTATATAAAAATCACACCTGAAAGCAGATAAAAAGGAGATAAGTTCACTTAGTCTTTGCGTTGTGTGTCTGTGTGTGCCACACTAAGCCAGAAGGTAAAATAAGAGGTGTTCTTGAGCATCAGCAAATTATTCTGTTTTCATGTGACAGTGAATACTTGAGTTATGGTTGCTGAAAATTTAGCTTTGCCTTCACAGGAATATGTTGCCTTTTTAAAACATTTATTTTAACATTGTGATCGACAGCTGAAGGAGCGAATGAAGGAGCAGTCGTGGCAGATCCATTTTGCTGAATACGGCCGTGGAACTGGGATGTTTTGCACCAAAAAAACACGGGATCTGATTGTACGAGGAGTTCCCGAGACTCTCAGAGGAGAACTTTGGATGCTCTTCTCAGGTGTGTGTTAGGGGGGTGAACCCACACTGGTTCGGTTCCATTACGATTATTATGTCATCGATTCGGTTCAATACAATATCTCGATGCGCTGCATACTCAACTTTCAATTTTACTTCACATGTATATAATTTTGTTAATAAACACAAACAGTCAGATATATGAACTGACACTTTAATTTTACCTTCTCAATGAAAACACACTTCTTGAACAAATGTATAAACATGAAATTATAATTTATAAACCAAAATAGCCTTAAGAGGAGCAATGGGAGACGCTGTCGGATTGCTCTCTTCAAACATCAGTTATCAGCTTGTGATTTCTCAAGCCAATACATTGCTGTTTGACTTTCGGACAGTGGCTCGCTGTGATGCTGCGATGGAAGAATGTTGATATTCGGCGGATTTTGGCCAAAAGCCGGGAGAGGGCGGCCACTTAAAGCTTGCGCTGTGATGCCAGATTCACTGTACGTGCGAAGCATTTAACGTGAGGGAATGTTCCGAATTAAGCTGCAGCGATCATGTTCGACGCATTATCTGTCACAAGCACTACATCTTTATCTGATACCTGCCATTCCTCGACAACCTGAGACAGTATCTCTGTTCATAAAAGCCCAAATGTTTCCAAGATGTTTGCTTTTAAAGTAGTTGGAGCATTTTTAATTACTCGCACTCGAGATTCTCCTCCCTCAGCCATTGTGTTCTACTGCGCCAAACCACGTATGTGGCAAATGACATCAGAAAAGCATCAGTACTTGATAATCGGTTATGGTCTATTACTGAACCGATACCGGAACCTCTGCATCACAATGCATCGTAGGAGCGGTTAATTTTGACACCCCTAGTGTGTGTTGTTCTGGTTGTGTGTGGGTGTATATGTGCCACAGTTTTGTACATGTTTGCTCGTGTTATAGGTGCAGTACATGACATGACCTCTCATCCCGGATACTATGGACGGCTGTTGGAGGAGTGTATGGGCAGCAGCTCACTTGCTTGTGATGAGATTGAGAGAGATCTGCATCGCTCCCTCCCAGAACACCCAGCATTCCAGAGCGACACCGGAATCTCGGCTCTTCGCCGCGTCTTGACTGCCTACGCTCATCGCAACCCCAAAATCGGCTACTGCCAGGTAAAAGCACACACGAAACATTTTCGTGTAGACTTAAACATAGTCTCAGCATCAGATTAGTTTTCATGTATTATAACTGTATTATGTTGTTTTTTCGCTCTGTCCAGGCGATGAATATCTTGACGTCTGTATTGCTGCTGTATGCTAAAGAAGAAGAGGCTTTCTGGCTGCTGGTCGCTGTGTGTGAACGAATGCTCCCAGACTACTTCAACCGGAGAATTATTGGTATGTGTGTGTATGAGACAGCTGAGTATACACGTCTCATACCCAGGAGGTGAATGAATCAGTAAAGCACAGTTTTCTTTTTACTATTCTGTCTGTAATCAATTGGGCCTGTAATTATTTCTTTTGTTGCTGCTAGTGAATCTACGTATTTTTCATACAGTATTAAACATGTCTCTCTCCATGTGTTTTCCAGGAGCCCTGGTGGACCAGGCTGTGTTCGAGGAACTGATCCGTGAGCATTTAACCCAGCTGACCGAACACATGACGGACCTGTCATTCTTCTCGTCAGTGTCGTTGTCGTGGTTCCTGACTCTCTTCATCAGCGTACTGCCAATAGAGAGCGCTGTGAATGTTGTCGACTGCTTCTTTTATGACGGTATCAAAGCCATCCTGCAGCTTGGACTTGCGGTCCTCGACTACAATATGGACAATCTGCTTTGTTGCCATGACGACGCAGAAGCTGTCACAGTCCTCAACAGGTGATTGGGACGTTGTCCTCTTAACATGGCCAAAGCATGATTGCAGCAAGCTGTGTTGTCATTATGTTATTTGCTTTGATTTTATTTTATTTTTGCAAACTCAACCTGTATTTAAATCTGATTTTATCTTTCAGGTTTTTTGACAGTGTCACAAATAAAGACAGTCCCCTGCCAGCTACTGTACAGCAGGCATCTGCAACAGCCAATGACAAATCAATACATAAGGTTGACATCAGCGATCTCATCAAAGAGGCATATGAGGTAAAGTCTGGTTTTATCGGAACTCATATTTAGAGCAGAATTTTTCATTATTTTTAAGGTAGTGTATTTATAGCAAACACTCTCTGTACAAAGTGACTAATAAAAGCGATCTGATGGAAGCATCTGATGTCTTTGTTAATGTCAGTGCAATTAACACCTATACAGATTTTTTAGTGCAGTAAAATCTAAATGTGGAATGAAAAGGTGTGAATTTTTCAGCACTTTCAAACTGGTCAGTTGAATGGAGTGATGAAAACCCCCCTCTGACAGGAGTTCTGGGGTCAGCGAACTGAAGGTCTGAAATAGAGAGTTACTCATGACTAATGACATTTTTGTTTATTTCAGAAATATGGAGACATTCGAACAGAGGAAGTGGAAAACATGCGGAAGAGGAACAAGCTTTATGTCATTCAAACACTAGAAGACACTACAAAACAAAATGTAGTAAGTACACACGCCATGCTGTATGCATCATATACATCTACATTCAGCATATAATATGAGATAGGATGAACTAAGCATTAAAATTTCAAACAAACAAAAAATGCTGCATATGCGTTAATAGGTCATTCATATTGGAGAGAAGGAAAAAAAACACCATGCACAGTCTATCTGATATCTGAATAAATAAATTCAAAATATTTTACATTTGAACAGAATATCAAAATATAAGTGTATTTACTGTGTTTGTGATCAAATAAAAGCAGCCTCTGCATAAAAGAAGCATGACTAATCTTACTTTGTTCTTTGCATATTGTTTGCACACACACCGTGGCAGTAAAGATGTTTGTCTATTGTCATTTTTGTGTCTTGTTCCTGCAGCTGCGTGTTGTTGCTCAAGATGTGAAATTCAGTGCTGCTCAGCTGGACGAGCTCTACATGCTTTTTAAGGTTAGTTGCACTAACATATTTCTGCACTTCAATGCCTGAAGGCCTCATAATGCTACTGCAGCCACACAAAATGCTAGTGTGTCTTTTGTCTGCTTGTGTGTTACAGAAGCAGCACTTTGTTTGCTGTTACTGGTCAGTGTGTAGTCCTGCCCTGCAGAACCATGACCCCAGCCTGCCATATCTGGACCAGTATCAGCTGGATCAGTCCCAGTTTAGTAGGCTGTTTAACCTCCTGCAGCCGTGGACCACACACACACACGTGCGCTCGCTGGCACGGTCGGCCTTCCGGCTTCTGGATGAGAACGGAGATGGACTCGTGAACTTTAAAGAATTCATATTGGGTCTGGGTAAGATGAGCCAGCCCTGAACTAAACTGACTGCCCTTTGACCTTTGACCTCAGTGCAGAGCAGCTTTCCTTAAACCTGCCAGATTCATTCAAGTGCGTGTGTGTGTGTGTGTGTGTGTGTGTTGCAGATATCCTATACAACAGATCTTTCACTGAAAAACTAAAATTCCTCTTCAAACTGCACCTTCAACCAGGTAAATTAAGTTTATGATCTCTGGAGCTGTGCTATAATAAAAGTCTACTGTAAACAAGATATGGTAACTATCTATCCTCTCTACAATCCTAAGCAGTCTATTTAGCTCAATAAATCTTAATCTGTATATCTGACCCATGCATAACCCTGCATAATCTATACGGCTAACCTATCTATAGTTCTTTATATGATTTAAATCTAACCCCTCTTCAACGCTTAGTCATTAATACAGGGTAATATTTGGGCCAAATATCTATAAACACAGCCACATTTAATCAACATATCTACCCCCTCTATGAACCTGTATAATCTATATATAACCTCTAACATCTCCTCATTATTTGCTTTACTTGTAAGTTTTACATTAAGTTAATTAGTAAGTTATTAGACGCTTTTTTTTTTTTTGTTAGGATCTTTGCATTACTAGCCTGGATCTGTAACTGCTAAATCGCCATTACTCCTGATGATGGCGAAAAGTTCATGTAGCATGTTTGTGTGACAGTGCCTTTCAAAACATTAGACAAATTTGACAAGTGCTGATTTATCCATAACTTACTGTTTATTGATTCGAAAAAAAGTAGAATATGTGCATATATGCATATTTTGTGTGTTTCTTCAGGGACCCAGGAGTGTAAGCTTTTACCGTCGTCTAGATTTTTTCCTCCGGCTGAAGATCACTCTTTCTCTACTCGTCTTTCTGGTCAGCTTCCACTGCTTTCTGTGGCTACTTATGCCTCTTTTCTTTTCATGCCGTTCATTCATTCACTAATTTCTTCTTTCATTATTCACATTTCTTTTCACTCTTTCGTCTGGTGTGTGTTATAAAATCACTGATTTATTTTGTGTACCTACGTGTGTTTTGTGTGTAGCATTAATATTTGCTGCCAAAAAGCTTTGATTTCTAGAAACACAACTAATTTTGGTGTTTTAGAGGAAAAAGAAGCTCAAAACCCTGCCCACCCCCTGAAAACCACGTGTGTGCATGTATATCTGTTCATGCATGTGAGTGTCTCGTACTTTTTTTCCTCTCTTCCACATAGACTCTGCAGAAGATGGAGTGATCAGAAAATGTCCAGAGAGAGGTGAAGTATTTATCCCTGTCGTATAATCATGTTCTATTTATCATATCAAACAATACCACCAATAAACCATAACAGGGTGGTCAGGGTCACTGAGATATTATATTAATGAAATATTTAACTTAAACTTGCCAGATACTTAAGTCAAACAAAGAGTTTATTATGGGTTATTATTCAGAAATATTTGAGCACATAATGCTGTCATTGATGACATCAACAATAAAGTAGTCTAGGGAGATGTTTTAGAAATCTTTTGTATTTTCCCCCTCAGGTCGTGCTAAAGTAGATCTGCAGGAATATCTAAAACAGTGGCAGGAAGACTTGCACCGAAGAGAAGAGAATATAAAAGATCTGCCCAGAATTAATCAGGTAAACACACTTTGTTAATAGTATTAAATGACTTCGTTCAGCCTTGTAATGATGACTATACGGTGGCGTTTCATGATTTTTCCAGTTCGTTTAAAGCTGATCTGTGTACATTAAAGGGATAGTTCACCCAAAAATAAACATTTTGTCATTAATTAATCACCATGATGTCGTTCCAAACCTGTAAGACCTTTGGTTTTTGTTCAGATGAAATCTGAGTGCTCTCTGACGAGTGCACGATCAAGGCTCAAAAACGTAGCAAGGACATTGGTAAAATAATCCATGTGACATCAGCGGTTCATCTGTAATTTTACAAACCTTGGAGAATACGTGTCAAAGAGTAAACAACATATGCAATGTGTGTTTTGTTTTCTTTGCACGCAAAAAGTATTTCTGCATTCCTCGTAAAATTACAGTTGAACCAGTGATGTCACATGGATTATGGATTAACTCCTTGCTACGTTTCTGGACACAGGACCCTTGCTGTTTATGAAGGGTCAGAAAAATCATGAAAAACATCTTAATTTGTGTTCTGAAGATGAAAAAAAAGGTTTTACAGGTTTGGAAGGACAAAGGGTGAGTAATTATCGACAGAATGTTCATTTTTTGGGGGGTGAACTAACCCTTTACCTAAAGGTAACAAAATATAATGTTTACTAGCTAAAAACTGTAAGTGTACATTTGATTTGATCTCTGAAATGTCATATGAGGTTGGTTCCTCATGCTTAAGTACAGCACCTGGTTGGCTTTGTCCTGATCAGTGATGAAGCACAAAGTACTTCAAGGTGTTTGACAACAGTGTCATCAGCGTTCATTCTCTGCTCACTGACCTTGTTCAGAGCGGTTCTATTCCTGTTCTCCTGCCACTGCTGTCTGCTCTCACTCTCCTGAACACATTAAATTGTAATAGGAATGTTGGTAACCTCTACAAAATCAAAAATTGACTTAACAAAATAGTTCAAGGCAACAGCTTTTACAACTTTGGACCAAGTTGTTAACTCAACCCATGTTACCCATTTTAACCCATTTTAGGACATCCTCAGTCCTAAAATAAAAATGCGGCAAGACTCAAAAATGACTGAAGAAGGGATAATAATCTTAAAAATAGAACTTTTTACATTAACAGTACAACAAAAAACTAACAATAATGATAAAACAACACGTCAGCAAAAAGCAAAACAATAATCCTATAACAGTAACTGCATAATTTATTTGTGCTGCAATGCATGCTGTATTGACTCTTCCAGGTGCATTTTATTGGTTTGACGAAGACGCTGTACGGTGTGTTCCATGGCAACGAGGAGGAGGAGAGTCTATACCGGGCCGTGGCACGAGTGACCAGTCTTCTGCTGCGCATGGAGGAGGTAGGCCGGAGGCTACAGGAGAGCAGCCCGCAGAAAACTCCCCAAACCACACCCACCAGCACAGCTGAACCGGAGACCTCCCCAACGTTACCCACCAGCCCTGACACTAAAACCCTCGCTAAGGATGAAGGCGAAGCACCCGAGTCTCCGACCAGTCAACAAGAAACCGCCCTGTCCCACTCTGACATAACCCCGACCTCAACCTCGCGTCCTTCCACGCCCACCAGCAGTCCCACCGGAACCAGCAGCCCTGCGTTGGACACGCCCACAGACACCCCCAGCTCTCCCTCAGTGGTCAGAGACGGGGACTGGAGTTTCTCCTTCGAGCAGATTCTTGCGTCTCTCCTGAACGAACCGTCTGTCGTCCGCTTCTTCGAGCGGGCCATTGACACTGATTCTCTGATCGCACACGCACGCAAAAACCAGCTTAAAGACGCACACTAACACGCTCTATCAGAGCAATCACAGCAAAACACTGCCCTAAAAGCCATAAACTCTCTCCCTTCCTCTTTTTGTCTGTTTCTGTGCAACTTGTACAGGTCAGTGTTTGTGAATCACTCATGTCTGTTACAGATGAGGAAACTGTTTTATTTATATACAGACGCACATATGCGGGCAATCAAAGGGACTCAATAGAAAAAGAACTGAGTTATAAAATGATTCAGATACAGTATGAAGAAAAACGTATTTTGATGTAATACAAAAGATTAGTGTTCAATGTTATTTGTGTAATATAAATGATTGGTGTGAGATATTGTGATATAATGTAGATGAAGGTATTATATTCTATTATAAATAATAGTATGAATGGCAAGTGTGATTTGGGATGACGGCATGAAAAGGCTTTGCCTGCTTTATCCATTAAGTAACCTCGAAACGGCTCACATGCACTACGTCTGTCATTCCCAGCCTGACCTAACACACGAAAGCACATGTAGGACCACAAAAGGAAGGATGATTCTAAGGGAACTCAAAACGCTATGCTGTTGAAATTCTATTGTTCGAGAATTAATTTCAAATATCTTGTTCCGTAACACATATGTCGCCTTACATTACCATGAAAACGTTCTTTCAGTAGAAGCTTGATTAGGAATACCCAGAGTGGTTATGCTAATGAGGAGGCGGGGTTTAGTCCATATCATATCATATCACATTCCACTGCACTGAAGGTCTGTATTATTCCAGATTATAGTCGTGTGATTCTGATTCACTGAATGTGTTTGTGTCGACAAACCGAAATCTGTGGTTTATGCCTTATTAGTTTTTGATTCAGGACTTCAGTACGATCACAAGTGCTTCCATTTAACGAGACCTATTTCATCTTTAAACATTTTCCGTGATCATTTTGGAGATTAGTTTCAATATATATATATATATATGAATTTTGTCATGAAGCAAGAAGTATATTTTCTCTTATTATTTTGCAGATTAGAAAATATCATAGAGAACATACTGAGATGCTTTAGCAAAAAATATATTTCGAACTGTTGCGCTGTAAATGATATGCAAAGTGTACAAGTAATTTTTCTGTCAGTTCATGTAGTCGAAGCTGTAAGAAGCATTAAGTGATAAATCACTTCACCTGTCATTAGAGTTGTTGTATGACGCTTAAAATGGAAAAATGAATATGCAGAATTGTTCTTAATTTAGAATTTTTGTTTAATTTTGGGAGCTTGTGGTGACAAGTGCAAGAAAGGGATGGTGTTTTGTGGTTATTCCGTTTGAAGTTGTGTCAGGTCTACACCAGCTAAACAAAGTTTTTCGTTCTTTGTGTTATAAAGTAGTTGTTCTTCTAAAGCTAAAAAGCACCTCGGAGATGGAAGCTGTGGTGCATATTTTCTATTTGATTGGTTGTTCCTCTAAGGAACGTGTTGTTTTGGTTTAGTATTCTTGCACACTATCCACAAAGACCATAGAAATGCTTGCAGAAGGAGTTGCGTTGAAGGCTAAATTATTAGTGATAGATCTTAGAGTCGCTCTCGTACTGTTCTTGCTGAACATTTGATGTTCGCTTCATGTATTTCAGGGTAATAGTGTGGTCATTTTGATTTTTCGTTTATTTTCTTTTAATGTTTTTTTTTGTCTTAAATATATAACTTTGTTACAATCAGTTTGTGCCTCATAAACTGTCACATTATGAAAATTTATTGATGAAATAAAATGTATGGAGAAAGGATCTTCCTTCTTTTTTTTGTACTATCTGTTCTAGGAACATGGGAATATCAAGTTAAGCCTTCTGGTCTTCTGAGAACTATGTTAGCAGGACGTCCACAGTGCTGTCAATACTGTGATCAATCCCAACCGCAGGCATGCAGACAGGTCCCTGCTGTGATCTGCTTCAGCCTTTGATAAGTCACAAGAGGAAGGTTACATAGGCTATTTTGTGACGGCCATGTTGGCACAGCTTGACATCGTGTCCTCTGACCTTTGCCACTATGGCAGCACCTGTTGTGAGACATGCACACACTTTTTCTTAAAAGGGGGAGACTGTAGATTGAGATCTGGGTCTTGACTTTGACAATAAGCTACAAAATCCTTAACAAGAGATCTTGAATCCCACTTTCCGCTTTGATTCTGTAATCAGAATGTTCCAGATCTCTTCAAAATGAAAATGTAATGGCAAACATTAAAGATGAGCAACAAAGCTGCAGATTTATTATGCAACAAACAGATTGCACACTAAAGCAATTCATTTAGCACGATCATTTGTATAACTCTCTTTCATAGACTTTAGATCTGCATAGATCCAGATGCACATAAACACACATACACACACACCCACTATAAGTCCTTACACAATCTGACATGTGCTTAAAATTTAACTGGAAATTAGGTGCTGGGCGTCCGTCCAGAGGTGAACTGGCCCCAACTAAGCCTGGTTTCACCCAAGGTTATGGCTCCTTGCCACTGTCGCCTCTGGCTTGTTTACTTGGGGGCACCTAATTTCTAGTGATTATCTTTGTTTTAATTGTAGAGACTGTCTCTGCATTTGATAAATAAATAGTTTAATCTGTTCATTATACATTACCATCACTCTGTTCTTCTATGTGATAATGTTCAGTGCTTTGCTACAATCTGTATTGTTAAAACGCTATATAAATAAAAGTGACTTGACTTGACTTGAAAACACCAGAGAGTCTGCAAATCGGAGTTATGGTATTTTAAATAAGAATAATGAGGTAAATACTTTTACTGCTGATAATAATAAAAACATGTTAACATGAATTGTTTACTCACAAAACATTCATTTGGTAAATAGGATGCAGGTACATTTTGAAGAGGTTGTAGTCTCTGGTCATGAAGCATTTTAATGTAAAATATATGTTTCAAAACTTTGGAGACCACTTTGTTGGTCATTTTAATGAGCCTGCCTTCCAGTGTCATCTGCTTCCAGGTAAAACGACTCATTTTGCTGCTTGATATTGCAAACTGGCGTGTCTTACTTTATCATATATTATTTTAATGTGTTCATTAAGAATACGTTGGTCTGTAATGCAATCGGTTTTACTATTAACTGTCGTTGGTTTTTGGTTGTGGAAAGAAGGGATGCAGCAAAATCAGGAAGGTAATCAATAAATGTAATTTTCTATCTATAATGTTATGATTTCATTGATTATACCTTCTGTTTTATTACATACCCCTTAAAATAATGCAAAAGCAGTAATTATTGTAATCAATCAATATTTATAGGGCTTTTAACAATCCACATTTCATTATTGAATGCAGAGATGTCGTTGTCTAGATCAGCTCAGTTTGAATAAAAATAAACACTTCACATTTTATCATACTGTAGTCTTTTAAAAGTATCTAATCTATCATTTGTCTTTTGTCTGTTTGAAAATACATATTAATTTCACAAGATTAGTGTATTGTGGTGCCTATTTACATTGAGCGGCCTATCAAGTGATTAAGTTGCAGTGTATTTCAAATCAGTTTGAAGGCCTTTTTGGGTCAGGATGATGCTGCTTTTGAAGGCCGTAGACGGCAAGAGAGCTCACAAGGTTTTGAAGTGGAGCTCGAGAGGCAATAACAGCCAGTTAGTGATAATAACCCATCAGTGACAGTTTCTGGATCTGCTGAAATTCTTTTGGCAACATCTTGTGTATAAATCTGTACTCTTGCCCAATGTAACAGATTTAGCCAATCAGTGCTCCTTCCCGTCCGTCTGCCAGACCTGTCTCAGGTTTCAAACCGGACACACACACACATGCAAAGTGTCTCTGGGCACTCATTTCAGCTCTCTAAGAATAGTCTCCAGTGTTTATTTAAGAAGTGAACACACACGTAGCAACTTTGCTTTATATCATTCATGTTTACATGAGGATGTGTGGATGGTACATTCATACAGTGCTTGTTCTCTAGTTAAAAAAAAAAATAATTGTATTAAACAGGTCACAGACACACTGTAAACACCTGGTAAAGAAAGTCAGCTAAGACTAGATGATCTGTTGACTTGTAAAATGTGAATAGCCTTGCCACTGACAAAAGAAATATAGAAATAAATTCATTTTCCTCCACAAACCAGTTCCACCTGAAACACTCGCAAAATTCAGATGTTCACATTTTACCCGTAAGTCTCCTAAGTTTTTTTTTATTGCTCTTGCTGATGTAATCGAAAAGCATTTACGACTCATTTTTAAGTGATCATCCCTAAGAAAGTCCTTTTCCACCACGTAAGAAAAAAATATGTTTCAATCATGACTATGTCATATGGGCTAATGTTGAAATGATGAGATACTAAATAATAATTCAAAAATAAAATAAATTGAACGTTTCATAATTATGACATGATGACAAAATCTCGAAATTAATTAAAACTAATTTAAACTTTTTAAAGTCTTCTAGGCTATGCCATGACTATTTCAAAATACTCTTGATGCCATAATTCTGACTTTTCTGTTAAAATTATGACTTGATGTAGGCTAGCATAATGACTTTTATTTTGTTTCTTTTTGACTTACCAATGATAATTTATCAAAGCAAAGCTTCAATTTAAGTTCATGATTCAATTTTAGTTCATGATTCAATCATCAATCTTTTCAATGAATGATCGACTTATTGCAATGTTCCCACAAAATGGATTCAAGTAAAGCTTCACACCAATTTACATTCAGACTCCCTGATTCTGATGTCACTCTAGATGACACTTCTTTTCTCGTCATGCGCTCAGAGCCTGTGAGAGAAAGAGGGAATCTCTTTTGTGTCCAGGAATCAGAGAGGGAGTCTTGTTTGTGTCTGTTCAGATTTTGAGGTCGTCCATCCTGGTCTTGTTGTTGCTATATCGACTCGAATGGCTGGGCCTGCGCTGCTGGCTCGGCGATCCAGGGACTGAATTTGCTGTCTTGCTGATTTTGACATCTGCAGCATCCGGTTTCCCGCTGCGCTCCACGGCCATGTTCTCACGGTTCTGCTTATAAACGGAGCGGCTGCCGTGTGGCGGGAAGGTTCCATCAGGCTCTGAGAGGTTGAAATGTGGCTCTGCGGGAAAGGGAGCCGGAGGTGGTGCGTGAGGTGGAAAATACGGGTAGTTTGGCACAAACGGAACCACAACGTCCTCACTAGCCGCCTTAGATTCAGTGTCGCAGACGGAATGAGAGCGCCTGTATCGGAGACCCTGGTGGCATTTGGTGAAGCCCAGGTGGTACATCTCCACCAGGTTGAGCAGCAGAGAAACACAGGCCACGGCCAGCATAAATATGATGAAGATGGTTTTCTCTGTAGGTCGTGAGATGTAGCAGTTGACAGTGTTGGGACAGGGCCATCTGTTGCAGGTGTACAGTGGCTTGAGCTCGAATCCGTACAGGAAGTACTGTGCCACAAGGAAGCCCACCTCGAACAGTGTTTTGAAGATGATGTTGAAGACATAGGTGCGTAGCAAGACGCCCTGCAGACGGATCTTCCCCTGTTCGTCACGTATGGGACCTTTTCCAGATTTGGTGCTCAAAAGTGCCTGTTTGTCCGTCCCGCCTGTCTCGTTGCATTTTTGTTTCTGCTCCATGCGCACCAGGTGCAGGATGTGGCCCAGGTAGATCAGTGTCGGTGTGGAGACGAAGATGATCTGAAGCACCCAGAATCGGATGTGAGAGATCGGGAAGGTTATATCATAGCAGACATTCTGGCAACCGGGTTGTTTGGTGTCGCAGGTGAAACCAGACTGCTCATCGCCCCAAACCTTCTCTGCAGCAGCGCCGAGCACCAAGATGCGGAAGATGAAGAGTACGGTGAGCCAGACTTTGCCCACCACAGTGGAATGTTCCTGGGCGCTTTCCAGAAGCTTCCCAAGAGAGCTCCAGTCTCCCATGACTGTTGCGTGCCCACCTGCAAACACACACAAAAATATAGGGGTGCACCAAATTTAGTAACGGCCAATAATCACTAAATTCTGCATTTCCTATGGGAATAGTAATTGACAAAGTTGTTGTCAAAATAAAAAAAGGGGAAATTAATAAGCACAGTCAGCCTTCACGTGGTACACTACATCATTGCGAAAAAGTAAAGGCCTACACTTAGGTATTAAGTTTTTGTTCAACTTAGGTCCAAAATAGAGAAGGTTCAGTATGTATTAACACACACCTTGGCTTAGTCATCAAAATGTAGACATGCTGTAGACTTCTATTGAATACAAATAGCCTAAAATACCATAAAAGAAAACCTTGGTATCTGAATATTTTTGTCTTTAGATCTCTCAGATTAATCCTGAGTAGAAATTTAAGGTTGAGTATTAACATAGGCACACGTACGCATATATTATTAGAGGGATGGGTTGAAGGTTCTTTGTCATGTTTGAGGGATGTGTTTGGTCATGTGGCCCGGAGGTTTGACTGACATGTCTTCATGCCTGAGCATGACCTGAAACAGGTGGACATACTCGACCCCTACACACACACGCACATAAGGATCTACCAGCACACTTCTTACCTTCTGCATTGCATGTCTGTTAACAGATTATCTTAAATTAACCATTAAAGCGTCTTAACTTGTCAAACTTTTTAATGTTATGGACCCTAAATATGATTATCCATGTGAGGATATGTACAGAGTAAAAAAATACATATAATAAATATGTCTCATATTACCTTTCCAGATCATTTCTTATAAAATATCTGCTATTAAACTGACACTGATATCTTTTTATATCTTACTCGTGAACAAAACATTTAGTTATTTGTTTAAACAATGTTGAATGATTTTCTATCTAGAAAATTAAAATCTTAATTTAATTTGATTTATAAATTAGTTTATTTCTTGCTGCATGTCTCTTGTTCCCGGACCTTAGTTTGAAAACCCTGTCCTTTACGTACATATATTCCAATAATAAAATTATAAATGTATTTTACCATTATGTATGAATTTAAAAGCTTGAGCTAGAGTGTTTATTTAGCTTAGCCGTTTCAAACTTAAACACACACAAATTCTATGAAGAACATCAAACAGGTATTTCTATACTAAAATATACCCCCTTTCTCAGATATTCACCCAGATACACTGCGATTAGTCATTCACAAATAAATACACACACAGTCATATATGAATTATCACATTAGTCATAATACTAAATATAGTATACTTTTTGCTTCTTAAAATCTGATGGTTCTGACAATATTTTCTACTATTCTTAAGCCATGTCTTTATATACAAATCCTTAGATTGACTCATGCTGGCAAATGAAATGAATCAAAAACTGTTCAAAGTAAATATTACATATATAAAAATATTAAACTGATCTCATTCTGACAGATGATATTCCTGCTCTGTCTTCACTCAGTATGCGTATCGGTCTGTGTAAGTGTGTGTGTATATATGAGAGTCAGTTAGTTCTATAGCTTGAGACTCACCTTTCTTAAAAGTCCAGAGTTAGAATGATCCCCTCATGCATAAATAGTAATAAGTCTGGACGCTGTGCTGTGCTTCTTCTGTCATACACACTTTCTTCTGTACTCCAACACTGGCTCAAACAGAAAGAGAGAACTGACCCATAGAAATACACTGTATATATGTGTGTGCATCTATGTGTGTGTGTGTGTTGGGGTTAATTTTGGCAGGGAACACAATCCCTAGGGAGAATTTTGAAGAGTGTACCACCTGCCTTGTTTCTCAGAGCCTCTCGGATGAGTGGCAGCTGTCAGGACCAATGGAAGAGCTCACAGGTCACTGTCATTCCACATACATTCCTCCCTTTTGAAGAAAAGCAACTGAAACATAGTGTCTTTTTATATTTATATTTCCTTTTCAAAGCGTGTTTAGAACAAACAGACGTTAAAGAGGAAGAGGTAGACAGGAGGCGACACTATGTCCCTCTGCTTGTATTTGATAATGGTCTGACAAAGGACAGGGAATTTTTTACATTCTCTAAGTCCAGGTAAACTGAGCTGTCTGTTGACACGAGACCCATAACTCAAAACAGGTGTGCAAAATATATATATGATAAGTCGGATGGTATGTATATAGGCTGTTATATTATTTTATATCATTGAAATACTTAGAATAAAGGAATAAAATGACGTGCTTATTTACTGAATCTAAAAGAACTGTGTGTGTGTGGGTTTATGTGGTTTATGAGGACACAAATTTGTATAATGACATGGGTATGACATTGGTATTACAATATGTAGGTGTTTTATGAGGACAGTCCATCGTAATTCAAAAGGCTTAAAAATCATACTAAATAGAATTTTTTGAAAATCCTGTTTCCTGTAAGGGGTAGGTTTAGGTGAAGGGTCAGTGTAGGGCAATACCACATACAGTTTGTACAGTATAAAATCCATTACGCCTATGGAGAGTCCAACATGGTCCAAAACCAACGTGTGTGTGTGTGTGTGTGTGTTTAATAATGCAATAAATATTCAATAATTATGCCACTGAACCTGGTGTCCACTGTGACAAATGTAGGTCAGTCCAAATTATACATATAAGGAAATGCTACCAGCAATTTAAACAAAGGATTATTAAAACAGATTTGCTGTCATTAATCAAAAAGGTATCAGCGTTATGGCCATGAAAAGAACATTAATAATGCTGGTTCAGAGAGACTGACCTTCCGAAAGTGGCCAAACTTTACAGTCACTGTGCTTTATGATCTTTTGGAGCTCCAGCGCCCCCAAGAGGTGATGCCCTGTACAGACCCACAAGTAAAAAAAATACATCTCGAAATTTTTACTTGTGCAATCAAGAGACTACATAGAACAGCTTTATTAACATTTGCTTGACACACAAGGGTTTTTAAAGTAATATGCCTGAAGTCATAACGAATCTTAATCATTAAATACTTGGCAACACAAGAACGTGTGGAGACATTATAGCAATTATAAACCTTTAAAATTATAAACCTGCTAGTGCTGACGCTTTATGTAAATTAAATGGTGCTTTATTATAAGCTAGCTAGCTATTCCAGTGGTTCTAAATAGTTTTGACTCAAAGATCACTAGACAACCTTGATGGCCTGCCTAAATAAGCTGATGTTATAATAAAAAAGAGGTCAGTTTAATGTTGTACATCTTTATTTTTTAGTGTTTTAGCATTTCCAGTTAAGATTATGTAAAAAGAAGTCAATTTAAATAATTGTAAGAATCCAGTTTGCCGATCTAGGCTACAAGATAATGAAGTAGCCTACAGCTGATGAATAAATTGGAAGAGGTGAAACATCTTTCTTACAAACTAGTTTTTGTTGACATTGGCCAAACAAAATCTAAATCTTTGTCATCAAACCACAAATATTTTATATATATAGCCTATTTTTAGAGACAGTGTGAGTAGAATGATTTCATACAGCAATGTGAATTTATTTCAACATTTCTCTAAAATAGCCTGGAGTACATATTTTAAAAAGTATTCTGAATTATAAAATGAAAAAAAAAAAAAAAACATGCTCAATGACATTAGCCCTCGTGAACATTAGGTGTTTGAGTGAAATATTTAGCTTTGGAAGAGTGAGTGGACCAGCACTTCTAAAAGGAGCACAGTTTCTGAGAGATCCAGGCTCCTACTGGGGAATCCTTGGAGTTATTGAGATGACGACTTGTAGCCCTGGCAACAAGAAAGACGATTTCTGCGATGTTGAGCAGGATGCAGACCCCGGACACGGCGAGCATGAATATAGTGAACACTGTTTTCTCTGTCGGTCGGGACACAAAGCAGTCGACTATGTTTGGACACGGGTACGAGTCACACTTTACCAGCCGGAACATCTTGTATCCTGGGTAAATCATGTAGAACAGATACATAAAAGCGGATTCGAATAACACACGGAACAGCAGACTGATCATGTAAGTCCACCAAAGGGCCCCAGTAATCTTCATCTTTTGGTTTTTTATCTGCTCTAAGTCTTTTGGACTGGTGCGGCCAGCTTGGCGATACAACTTTTTGTCGATATGCCGACGATGTGCAATGTGCATGGTGACCAGCAGGGCGGGGGTAGAGACCATGATGAGCTGCAGCGCCCACAGTCGGATGTGAGAGATGGGAAAGAAATGGTCGTAGCAGACGCTGTTGCAGCCGGGCTGCTGGGTGTTGCAGGTGAAGTGCGCTTTCTCGTCGCCCCACACGCTCTCAGCCGCCACCACCAGAACCAGGATCCGGAAAATGAAGAGGACAGACAGCCAAATCCGCCCAATGCCGGTGGAATGCCGGTTCACGCCGCTGATCACGGCATAAAAAGACGCCCAGTTCATTTTTGGTTCCAGATCTGAAAGGCGAAGAAAAAGTCCACTGTTATTAGGAAACACACACACACACACAACTCTGTAGCTATCTTTGTGAGGACATGCATTAACACAATGCAAGCTCTAACTCCTTACCCTAAACTAATGGCGTCAAACTCAGGTCACAGCCCTGCAGAGTTTAGATTCAGCCCTAATTAGAAATACCTAAACTAATCAAGTCTTTTAGGCTTATTTGCAAACTACATGGTATGTGTGTTGGAGCAGGGTTGGAACAAAACCCAAATCTTTACCCTAAACCTAACCTTTAACCAATTATAACCTGATTCCTAAAACCAATTCTTGACCCTCAAAGAGGCCTCAGAAAATGAAAAGCGTCCTTTCTTATTTTTCTCACTTCAATGGTCTAAAACTCAAACCGACATGAACACACATCATTACAAACTAATGGGATTAAAAAAATAACAATTATACTTTGATTGAGCAAGGACATTTAAAATGATCAAAAATGAAATTTCCAATGTTGCAATAGATTTTTATATAAATGTCTTGAATGCAGTTGTTTGAACTCTATATTCAAATAAATAAATAAATTGTGTTTCCGCACAAAACAATTAAGCAACTGTTTTCAACACTGATCATTCTAATCATTGTGTGTTTAGCCCCAAATCAGTGTACAAAACTATTTCTGAAGGATCAAACTGAATGCAGCAAAAATGGCTGCTGTAAGTTCACCATCACATTAGTAAATTACCATTTAAAAAATGTTAAAATAGAGACAGTTATTTTAAACTGTAGGCTAGTATTCATAACATCACAGCTTTTAATGCATTTATAATCAAACAAAAGCATTTTGTTAAACATAAGAGATGCCTTTAAAAAAAACTAAGACATGCATAAACCCATGTATCACATCAAAATCTTGATTTAAGCCGTCTTATTACTGCTCAATAACCATGAGATGTCGTAATGAGAAACTCGTAATGACCACCAAGTCTGATGCAACATAAAAATAGATCTTTAGAAAAATGCACAACGCAAGGACATGAACTTAGAACATGCCTTCACAATGGACTTAAATGCTAGTACTTTTACAAAGTGATTTTTCATGACTGTTTGCTACTCGATGTAAACTCAAAATCATTTACACTTTACAAGAAAAGCATGCGCAAGGATAAAATATCACCACATCTACAGCAGAAAGCAGCAGTAAACCTCCCATAGAGAAAGCGAGTAAGAGATTTGTGCAGTATTCAGCATTACCAGGCTCCGCAGGTGGTGTTAGTGGCATGGGCAGAGCCCGTGTAGAGGGGTTCTGAGACCCGCCGTGTCTCCGGTGTCTGTGTGTGTGTGTGCGTATGTGTGTACTTCTGTCAGATGGAGTGTCTCCAGCTTGCAGCAGCCATTTATGAAGGCACAGCCACCCATGTGATCGGCAAACTCACAGCCAATGTCATTCTCCCGTCACACAATGAAACCGTGGGTTCAGTCACAGAACAAGAGTGTGTGCTTAGATGTGTGTATTTGTGTGATACGGGTCACAGAGTATCTTCCAGCTTTTTTGCCTTTCTGCCTCATTGATTTGTGTAATATTAAATATTCTGACCTCACAGGGCCATACAACATTTTTTATACAAGCACATTCATTATGAATGAAATCAGATTTGAGATTGTTGTAGTGTTTAGAAGTTTAGAATAGGTCATGGGTTTGGTAGTTAGTTATAAATATGTCAACAGTTCAGTTTGCAAACACCCTGTGTATTATTATTGTTTCAACAAAATAGAGTGATACAGATGTCATCATACACTCTTGCAAATAAATGTTACAATTTTAAAGAACATTTCTTTGATTCCCTGAAGAACCTTTCAAAAAACAGTTCTTAAAAGAACATTTTCCCCTCTTAGTTTAAGGAGCTGTTCATTTTTATTTTCTGTACTATAAAGATGTGCAATGGAAAGGTTCCACAGTTTCTTAAAGTTCTTCATAGAACTATCAATGCCAACAAGAAACCATTATTTGTTTTACAATATAGAGAAAAGCAACATCCTGAACAAATACACCAGAAATCAAGATACTGAACAACATATTTACTTCAAATACAGATTTTTAGTTTCCCAGAGTGTTTATAAACTAATATATTATTCTAATGTATGTGAAGTATATTCCATGATCCACAAGTTTTGTAAACTCTCTCAATTAGAATTAAACCAGGGTGATGGGTGTTTCATGCTGACGTGACTGGTTTGGTAGTTGGATGATTATTGAGTTGCTGGATTGAACATGATTGGTAGTTGATTATTACAGGGTTTAATTGCTAGGTTTAGTACTGTGTTTGATAGGGTTGGTGTTTACCTGCGGTTGGTGAGGTCCCTGAGCTGAAGAAGAGGCTGAAGTCGAACAGGAAAGGGTTGATGTTTCCCCAGAGCAGATTATGGTGCAGCACCGGAGCTTTGCATTGCTAATCACTCGTGTCACGCTGTTACTCACCCCACTACAAACATCTCCACACAAAAGATGCTTGTGCTGCCCGTCCTTAACCATTCAGATCAGATCCAAGGCACACACCCACCAGCAGACACTGTGACGCAAATTATGTACAAACGCATTTTACACATGAACACACACCAACTCACGCACACAAGCCTGTGCATAGATTTGCTTTCACACACATTCATAACCATATGGATGCATTAAAGTTTACTGTTGATCCAGTCATTGCACACATTTGTATAAAGCAAAACTGGTTTAAGATAAATATTTAAGTACAGATTTCACATCCAGCAGCTCATCCAAATGGCTATCCTTATTATTTATGAAAAGAAAATATTACTAATTGCATTTGCTTTTGATGATGTATATGGCACATACAAGAAGGTAGATTACTTTTATTTATTTTATAAGGATTTGTAACAGACTTTAGCTAAATAGGAACTTATTACTGGAAATGAGAAAAATAAAAACCAAACTTTAAAACTCATTTTGTCCTTGTTTGCTTGTCCACAATGTTATATTGCACAGTCACCGAGCTTATCCTTTATATTTAAGTAACTAAGCTACAACTAAAGCTGGATATTATCAATGTTAAATCTATCAACCTACACACACGCGCGTTTTAAAGAATTGTTCGTTTTTTCATTAATTTTAAGCTTTTAAAAATTCACATTTAGTCTATAAAACCCCCTCTCCTTTTCTTATATTATTTTATTTAATTGACATTTTCATTAAAATTTTAGGTAAGCTTAAAATAGGCTACTTTTTTTTTTTTTAAATGAAGCCTAATATAAATTTAAATATAAATACGTGAACGTAAACTTTCTTTGTCGTTGTCGGTAATAATATACATAACGTTATATTATAATATAACTTTACGCTCATTATGGTGTTTGTGTTTCAGATTGTGGAAAGAAGAAGTCCAACAAACACGCGCTCACGGCCACAAACGCCCATCGCGCGAGCGCGCACTGCCAGCCCCACCTAGAGGAATTCTGGGAAGACATGGCAGCTTCCGCTGTTTGTGTTCGCTGAGTTTCCGCACTGAACAGTAAGTAGTTTAACAGGGTTAAGTTTACTTGACAACTTTATCAGTGGCGCGGTTCGGGATGGAGCAGAGCGGCAGTGTGGACAGTGTGGAGTCTCTGTGCAGGTAACGTTACCAAGAGAAAACAGAAACATATCTCTCACACAGAGGCTTAACTGAATCAATATTTACAATACACGATTCGCAGTATGAAAACGCGCTCCAGGACCTTTAAAGGATGTTTTTTTGTTTGAAGTGTAACTATCTTTTGTCGGAAGGGATAGTTCACCCAGGAATTAAAATCCTGTGAGTAGTTGCTCAACATTATTTTGACTTGCTTTCTTTTATTAATCTGTAGTATATTAAAGGAGTTGTTAGACAGAATGACACCACTCATTTTTGCTGTATAGGAAAGCAGATGTAATGATAGTGAATGATCACTCACTGGAGAGACACACAGGTTTGATGACAGAGTGTTTATTCCTGAAAAAAATTAATCTAAGTCTTTTTAACCTGTAATGTCCTTTCAGCTCCGCCACGACGCGCTCGGACCGCTCCAGTGGCACCAGGGCTTCAGAAACAGAGCTGCGGGTTAGTCCAGCCCAGCATTTCTTATTCTGTTCTTAAAAATATGGTATGTTCTGAACTCTTCCTATAACCGAACCTCATCTGTTTTTATATTCCTCACAGAGTAAAGGAAAGGCTATTGAAAAGGTACGGCAGTGTAAATGTAGGTTTAGATTAAGTCTCAGTTCCTTCGCACTGATCTCGTGTTCTTCTGTGTGCAGGTCTACAAAGACCCCAGTAAAGGCGAACTTCCTCTTCTGCCAAAGGAACTGGTTCAGGATTCCGGTATTTGTGGTCCCTTATATCGACTTCTGTACATGATTCATTCTGATGTTTTACATATACATGTTTATTGTTTGTGCCCACAGCTAAAGACGTGACGTACATATGTCCGTTCATCGGGCCTGTTAGAGGATCTCTGACCGTCACTAACTACAGACTTTTCTTTAGATGCACTGACAGGGTAAGAGTCATACTCTCGTGCTGTTTCTGTATGATGTCTGTAAAGAATTAAAGACTTCCATCACCTTATTTGTTGCCTAGGAGCCGGTGTTTGGGCTTGATCTACCACTGGGAGTTGTGAGCAGAGTAGAGAAGATTGGAACAGCCACTAGCAGAGGAGATGTCTCGTATGGCCTTGTCTGCAAGGTTTTAATAAATAGTTTTGCTTATATATGTAATAACACACTTGATTAGTAATGCCTTTCTCAAACTCAAAGCACTATTAAAAGCTGAGATATAATTGTTGGATAAAGCACAAGAATGAGAAGAATGAGAAAAATGACAAAACTAGTACTACTAGACCTTAAACTACATTAAAAAATACATATATATATACATACATATACATATACATATATATATATATACATATATATATACATATATATATATATATGTAATACATACTACATTATTGTAGTATGTTTATTTTTAATATAGTTTTGGTTTTAGTGATTTGGTT
>JAUMHG010000177.1:268438-284481 GCA_032359395.1 Enteromius anoplus | reverse complement strand
GTTATGTCCATGTACTGAACTGTTATTGTTCAACCATGCCAAGGTAAATTCAGTTTTCCATTCTATGGCACCTTTAAATTGATAAAAATGTGACCCTGGACCACAAAAGCAGTCATAAGTAGCACAGGTATATCTGTAGCAGTAGCCAAAAGTGCATGGGTCAGAATTTTTGTTACTAAAGAACTTGCACTTACACAGCGATTTTTTTGCACCCTCAAATTCCAGATTTTTTAAAATAGTTGTATCTCAGCCAAATCTTGTCCTAAAAGAGTATATAACAGCTTTCAGATTATGTATAAATCTCAATTTAAAAAAAAAAAAAGGTTTTGTGTTCCTGAGTCACATATGCAAAAGATTGTAACTTTTCAACCTTCTATTCATCAAAGAACCATGAAAAATGTATTACAGTTTTCACAAAAAAACTGAACAGAAGTGTATTGCTAAAGACTTTTACAATTGCTTATCCATGGCTTTTAAGCAAACAGATAAAGCCCCAAAACTCATTCTTAATCTATCTTTTTATCTAACCACTAGGCTACATTAATATTTGTATTGATACAACCTAAACTTGTCATACAGGCTCCATAACCATAGTACAGAATAAACACATGCCGTCATTTCAGTTGTAACATGCCCTTGTACTATTTCCAATCAGTGATCAGAATTACTTGATCAGCTTCGTGGTGCCCAATCAGAAGCAAATGACTGAGCTGGCAAAAAAGAACGGGATAGAGGGCGAGTGGGAGGAGATTTGTAACCAAACCAAAATGGAGGAGGAAGTACTAAAAGTCATCAAAGAGATTGCAGTCACAAGTAAGCACATTTTTATACTAACTTCTAATGTTAAAGTATGCTGTGTTTTTATTGTCACTTTTTGGTGACCTTTAAAAAGTGTCAGTTGTAACTACAGATATTTATGTGTTTAATACAATTATTTGTGTGTGTGGTAATGTAGGTAAACTGGAAAAGTTCGAGGTTCCACTGAAGATCTGTTTAAGCTCTGAGGCTTGGACTCCGGAAACAGGGCTGGTGACAGATGCCTTCAAACTAAAGAGAAAAGAGCTGAAAAATCATTATATAAAAGACATTGAGAGGTTATATGGAGCTAAATGATTGACATTCAACACTCATCCAGGCCGATTCCCAACTGGTGTGCTTAGCTTTTACTATCTCATCTAATCATAATATTGCATCAAAATGCAGTTTTATTGTGATCCTGTCTTACTCCATACACTAGACATAAATAAAAGTCTGCCAGTTGGGATTCATGCACATGAAAAGTCACTGCCACTCCTGCTGATCTCAGTAGAAACACCATTCTTCCCTCTGCTGGATGTAAATGGTCATTACTTCCTCTGTGAGTAACTGCTGCGAGGAACAGAATTATTCAATGGCAGTCAAAAGATGTATGAAATTCTGTTATATTATTTTATGCATATATATATACATATATATATTTTACTTAAAAGGTGCCTTGAAGCATATCTATGTCAAGTATTTTTAAATATTAAAAAACTGCCACCTTTACTTGAAAGCATTTTGGGATGCAATTGGTAAATGTCAAAGTTTCAGTGCTTGGTTTTTGTTCGTTTGCTTGATTGTTTGTTAGAGTCCATTAAACACAAGCTGATGCAGCTGCACCCAGCTTTTTGATTTCTGATGGGAAGAGTGGTAAAAGCCACATAAGACCTTCAGAAATAAACCTGGGAACTGTGTAAACTACAGAATATAATGTGGGATGAGTTTATGTTTACATTTGTATGGGAAATTATTTTTATGCATACCATTGACATAAAAGGGAAGATTTTTTAAATGATGTTTGTACATTTTCAACTTTGGTTGCTCAGGTGCACATACATAGACGAATGGGTTAAAGGCAAAACATAATGTGTAAAGTGCATTGGAGGTCAAACTGGGAAGTCATATTTTTCCTGTTATGCTATATATTATACTACATAGTTTTATTTTTAAAAACTATATCACCATTCCTCAGCATTAACTGTTTTCAACATACATTTCAACATACATTTAGCTTATTATTTGCATAAACAAACCAAACATCCTATTGATTTTCTGTTTGTTTTTTTAATGTCTGTTCTTCTGTTAGTTTTTTTTTATATTTGTATTTAAGCTCTATACCTGTGAACTTTCAGCTATGTAAAAATAAAACGTCCACTTAAAATTATTGTCAGTCACTCTCATTTTAAAAAGCGAAATTTTCCAAAGTAGGCACACAGGGATGGTCTATTTCTCTCATTTTTTTTTTTTTAATCTGTCAAACATGGTTTTCTGTACTTTTGTTATTGCTCTCACCATGTGAATCAGCCTCTGTCATAAGGAGACCAGGACATTTAACCCTTTCCTGTTAGAGCTATTTCTTTGTCAAAATCTGATCTATTCTTGAACTCATTCATTTCATTTGAAATGACTGACAAAATGACCCCAAATCTGACTGACATGAATTCATCCTTTTCATTTATATTGTTTGTAAATAAATAGTAATCCAGAACTAATGCTATGTTCAATTAAATATACAACCACAGTAAACGAAACAACTGTTCATTACCAGTGGTAGTCCCATGATGTGCATGTATATGTGTGTGGGTGTGTTTGTGTGTGGATGCTAGTATGTGGGTGTGTGTGGACGCGTAATAAGTGTTTTTTGGGTTTCTCAAGGCTGTATTTTTTTTACACCTGTCCGCCCACAGCAGCAAACTGCCTCTTCCAGCTCCGAAACACAAACAGAAATGAGCCAGTTCTACTTGGACAGTGTTTTAATGTCTTAACCGCGGAGCTCCGGTCCGGTTCGGTAACGTTACTGTTCGGTGGCGGCGGCAGCAGCGGTTCTGGGCGGGTTTAATGCTGCTGGACTCACGCTGAGGGAGGTGAGGAAGGAAATGGCGGCCGATCTTCTTAAATATCCTTGATTTTAGGAAAAAATAAAAGACATTTTCCTGTGACTTCGTTCGGGAGATTCGTTTCTCACTGTCGTGCATATGTCAAGACAGTTTGAGCCATTAGTTTGAATAGTGGGAATTCATGAAAGACTACAATGTGTGTCGTATGAGGAAATGTAAAGTTTTAATGGGGTCTTGCAGTGAGTTTTACATTGTTTGGCTGGGTTTGGGGCTGTTTTAATGACTGTTAGAGGAGCTGGAGGCCCGTTAGCATGTTAGCATGCTAGCCCTTGTTTACGGAAATCAAACTCAACATTAAAAACACAATTAATAAAATTTCACACGTAACACGAGCACATAGAGATGTCGTGTGATTAATGGAGTTTATACAGTGTTTTATAGTTAGATTTTGCGTACAGTAATGTTTTTGACAGCAGATGTTTGATGTTTATTAGGAAAGTCATACAAATGTACACACGTCCTTCACGCAGACAGGCGCGCGAGAATAACCTCATTCAGTAACTGCATCATTAATCGTTATAGTTGTTACATGTGGTTTTAATTTTTATGTGCTTATATGATTATTATTTTTTATGCTGCAACGTGTGTGTTATGTTCAGCTGTGTGGGTCTATCTGTGTATTGCAGTGTGGGGACACTTATAAACTCCAGGAGAAATAGAAGATGTTGACAAAATGATAGCAGCTCAGGACCTTCAAACAGACTTCCATCAGTAAGTACCAGACTCAAAACTGACTTGCTCCTTCTTTACTCAGACACTGTCTGCGTCTCCAAACCTAACTGTTCAGCATTCATGGGCATCATCATTGGCCCATTTAACAAGAAGTCCAACATCTGCTACATGACAAATCGGTTTGCTTGTGTAAGGCCTACCTAAAACAACACTGTGTTCATATTTGTAGAAAAACAGCTCATTAAACTATATCTTGGAGTTTCAGCCCTGTGTGCACACAAAGCACATCGGCGTCTCGTTGGAGCTCTGTAAACACCAACACTAAATGAGAGCACCTGTAAAATACATACACTTGAAATACGCATTGCTCTAATCACTGGTGCGTTTCGTTTGTTTAGGGAAGGATACTCTCGGCTATCAGACACTGATCTTGAAGATCTCGAGGGTCGGAATGGCAAATCTGTGAAAGGAAAGGTACCTATCAGACAGTGACCTCAGGTCCTTTAGCACACAATCAGCTTTCAAATACACTGTGAAACAGAGATAAATAAATCAGCATGATAAATCATATAAAAAAAACTTAAATATTTTTTGATTTAAATAAATGCATTGTGGTTCAAAGTGAAGCGCAGCATATTGTTTTTTTTTTTTTTCATGCAGCTCAAAAAATACTGCTCCACGCAATATCATCTCTGCTTGAGCTTTCAGTTTGGGTAGCTTATAATGTACGTTTGGGAATGCAATACGCACCAACTGTTTTTAAACCAGCTGTTGTTAACAAAAATGAAGATTTAAGAGCTCCCTGAGGTTTTCCACTGAAATAAAACCTTAATGGTTTAACATTTGAGAAGAAGAAATTAAACCAGTAGTACTTTTATTGTCTTTTAAATTGATTTTACTATGAAATCTTACAAGTGTAATAATATTATTATATAAATATATAATCACAAAATGGCTAACCTGGAGCTTTTTTTACAATTATTATTTTTTAATCGCAGTAGGTATTTGTGAATCACAATTCGGGCTATATAGCCTTAGAAGCTAATAAAAAAATTCTTGCTTTTTGCCATTTGTGTCTAGAAGGGGAAAAAGGCCCTTGGAGAGAAGTTGAAGGGGTCAGAGGGGAGAGGTCGGGTAAATGGCCACCATCAGGAGAATGATATGGAGAATCTCAGTTTGTTTGAGATCGTCAAATTGGGCAAGGGTGCCACACAGGTACCAGCACACACAAACAACTTCAGATACACGCTGATCTGTCATACCGGATTCATTCACAGACATGCACGCTCTGTCTCAAAAAGGGCTCGAATTATCAGAGTAAATCAGCAGTTTGTGTAGTTAGTTATTATATCCAGGTCTAACTGCAGTGTACGCTTTCTGTGTAGGCTGTGTGTGTAGGAAAGAAGGTTTAACTGAGCGAGTGTGTGTGTGTTAGCTTTGCCTGTCTCTCTCTCTCTTTGTAGTCAGTGGTTGATGACTGGATTGAGTCCTATAAGATGGACAGAGACACTGCCTTGCTGGAACTCATCAACTTCTTTATCCACTGCTCTGGATGTAAAGGTGTGTTTGTGTTCTCTAGGTGTAAATAAGTTCACATTATTCGAGTGTGTATTTTTGTCTTGTTGAATACATTCGTTTGTTATAGGTGCTGTGAGCACCGAGATGTTTCGGCACATGCAAAATTCTGAGATCATTAGGAAAATGACAGAAGAGTTTGATGAGGTTTGTTAACATGTTTTTACCACAGACATTTCCGTGGGTATCATTTATGATGGATGGAGGAGATTAGATAATGTAAATGTATGTGGTACAAAAGAGTTTGTGTGTTTGTCTTCAGGACAGTGGTGATTATCCGCTGGCAATGGCAGGTCCAATGTGGAAGAAGTTCAAATTAAGCTTGTGTGAGTTCATCGCGGTCCTGGTCCGACAGTGCCAGTACAGCATCATCTATGATGAGTACATGATGGACACGGTCATCTCTCTCCTCACCGGCCTGTCAGACTCACAGGTCAGAGCGTTCAGACACACCAGTACCCTGGCAGGTGGGTGACTTTGGGCTAGGTACTGTGCGGTGTTCAGAATAACATAATACCTCACGATATGATATCACGATATGAGTCATTTTATTTCAGGCTAACAATATATAATAGGTTTGCTTTAAAAAGGACTTTATTATACCAAAATTTAAATAAGCTACGTTCATTGTATAAAGTAATCAAATGTATAAAACATATTCTTCAAATTAAATATATGTTTAATTTTATTTTTAAATTTGCAAAAGTGATTTTCAAGATAAGTGAGAGATTTTCTTACTTTTGTTGTTGACACCAGCTCTTCGATCAGACGGCGAGAATTTTAAACTTCTGCCACTTTAAAAGCTGCCCAGATCCAGTATCCTGTTAAACAACTTTTTTTTTTTGGTCTCAGCTGCTTTCGCTTGAGACCTAAATTACTCTGTTTATGAGGATACTTGCAAAAATGGCCACTTGTGTGTATTTAACCTCTAACCTGACATGTCTTCACATGTCTGATTTATTGTGCATCAGTGGCTTTTAAGCACGTGCAACACTCATGAGTGTTTAACCGCGATATTCGAAAACGTAGCCTATGCTGCTTCTGCTGCATAAACGTACTGTTTCATGAATTTCATCATGCAGTTCTCTGTCTGTGTTCTTTTTGATGAAGGTATAAATTATACACTGACCCTTTTTTCACTGTATTTCAGCCATGAAGCTGATGACCGCTTTGGTGAATGTTGCTCTGAATTTGAGCATTAATTTGGACAACACGCAAAGACAATATGAGACTGAACGCAACAAGAGCATCGGGAAACGAGCTAATGAACGCCTGGAGCTCCTGCTGCAAAAACGCAAGGAGGTGACACACACACACACACATAAAGATGTTGGTTTTTGTGATTTATGGTTTATACTGTACAGACTGTATGTGTACACTGTATACTGTATACACTGACCTACACTAAGCCTTTTGAATTAAGGGCACACTGAAAATGTCCTCATAAATCACCTTCGTATTGTAAAACCACATAAACATGCACACAAACACCAGTGATGGGGACTTGAGTTTGAGATTGGGACTCGAGTTTGACTCGACTTGAGACTCGTCCTCGATCGACTCGGACTCCAGCTGCGGGACTCGTGAACAATGTTTATTTTTAGGAAACAACTGATGTTATTTGCTGTTATTCCCCTCCCTCTGTTACCTATAACCTGCCCATGTAAGACGTGTATCTGATGCGCGCGGACGCGTCCACACACAGTGTTGCCGATTTCTTGGATAAATCTCAGCGAGTCTCTGGTAGTGCCGCGTGAGCTCTTGTTTTCCCAGCGCGCACACACCTCTCTCTGCGTCTGTTCTGATCAGCGAAAGACTGAGAGGAGCAGAGCTTTCAGTTAAAATAGAAATTATGTTGCTTCTAACTCTATTTTACATGCAAATATAGCCAAAATCACAGCATAGCCATTGTCTATATCTTACGCGTATTTGATTTCATTAGACAACGGCTTTTAATCCAGATTAACATCTTGTAAAATAGAGCCTAATAATCGGGTGCATTTCAGTCACTATTTCATATTCATTCCGTTTTTCTTACAACAGAAACCATTAAATATATCAGTGAAAACAGTTATATTGAAATTTGGGTGCGGTAAATTACATCATGTGACCACAGAGACACAAGATAATATGACGCACTGACGTAGTGAATATGCAAATTAACATATTACGTCATCTAGCTTGCTTCTTGCTTTAGCTACGACCATTACGACCATTACGAACATTACGGGAGGTTAAATAAACAAGATGTTATTATTAAGTAACTTCCATTGTCTGACTATAACACTATTGCCTGATTTTGCTCTATTTCGTCATCAAAAGTAGTCTGAAACAACTGAGCCGCTGCGCATCTTCACTCAAACACAACGGTGCTTCGTTTATGAATGAACTCGTTTTAAAACGAATCTAGTGAAATGATTTAATTTCCCATTCATAAAGACAGTCACTCTTTATTACTAAATGATTCTCTATCAAAACGAAGTGTAGTGTGTTAATTTGTGTGGATAGGATGAAGAGTTCAAATGCAAAAGCCTCTAAGTGGAATCTGAAATTTTCTTCTAGAATGATCTTTTTTATAAAGCTTGTATATTTAAGTTAAGTAATTTCACTTAAATGATAATTAATAGGTCATTTTCATTGCCATTTAAGTGAAATGTTTGAACTTAAATATACAAGCTTGAAAAAAAAAATTCAGATGGCACTTGGAGGCTTTTGCATCTGAACTCTTCATATATTTCACATAATTTGGTTTGTTGCAATAGTGTTTTGTGTTTAGCTACAATGTGATGTTTGACCATATTAGATCTTTCTTAATTTTTGGTCTGTACTGTACTGTGTGTTCATGCTACAAGGCAAAACACAGATATTAACTTAAAGGTAAAGCATTCTTGGTGTTTTTGTCATGTTGCAATAGCCTGTTTATATACCGAAATCAAAGCTGATACTGTATGCTAATAGATAAAGCAGTCATTATAACATATTACATGCTTTGAATTCCTTATATATAGCTATGCAGTGTTGGATGGGTCACTGTACATGATGCAACACTTATTATAACCAGAGACTTAATATAATGAGACTTGACATGGACGCTAGCTGAAAGACTTGAGACTTGACTTGGACTCTAGCTCAGAGACTTGTGAGCATCTCTGACACACACACACTCAGAAACCTGATTCAAACGTGTTCTTTTGTAATCATTAGCTCCAGGAAAACCAGGATGAGATTGAGAACATGATGAATGCCATTTTTAAAGGAGTATTCATTCACAGATACAGGTAAGCAAACATCCCAAAACCGACTGGCTTGTTCAGTAAATTCATATTTTACAATGGTTTAAGAGCTACCTTCAATCTTGTATTTATTTGCAGGGATGTGATTGCTGAGATCAGGGTTGTCTGCATTGAAGAGATTGGTATGTGGATGAAGATGTACAGCGAGGCTTTTCTTAATGACAGTTACCTGAAGTACGTGGGCTGGACCATGTATGATAAGGTATCACAAACCCATTCAAACATTCTTATACACAGGTCCTAAACCTAAACATGTCACGTCTCATCCATTTACATTATTTTTCATTCTCCAGCAAGGTGAGGTTCGTCTGAAGTGTCTTACTGCTCTTCAGGGGTTGTATTATAGCAGAGAACTCAATGCCAGACTAGAACTCTTCACCAGCCGCTTCAAGGTGAGTCTTTCACCAGGACTCTTGCTATAGCAACACTAACACGTCTCAACAAGGGTGGATTACTATTTATCACTGGAAAATGTTTTGTTACAGACATTTCTCTCATTCTTTGTCTCTGCAGGATCGAATTGTGTCCATGACTCTTGATAAGGAATATGACGTTGCTGTTCAGGCTATTAAGCTGCTGACACTGGCTCTGCAGTGAGTTCAGCATTCACTCTCACTTTTCTTTCTTTTAGAGATGTCCTTTTACCATGTGATTGTGTTTGTTTGTGCACACAGGAGTAATGATGAGATTTTGACGGCAGAAGACTGTGAGAGCGTCTATCACTTGGTTTACTCCGCCCACCGACCAGTTGCCGTGGCAGCAGGGGAGTTCCTCTACAAAAAGTAAGTCACTTTTTTTTTTTTTTTTAAATCATAGCATGTCCATGCTTCATTAAATACCAGTGTAATTAAACACATTTGCCACATTAGTTCTTATCCATAATGCATCTGATGCTCACCATGACTGACTGATTTCCCTTAAGACTGTGCATGTATGCTGGTGCTGTGTTCCCAGGTTGTTCAGTCATCATGGTCCAGAGGATGAGGGGCGGCCCAGAAGAGGCAGACAGTGTTTGAATGCTAACCTCATCAGAACGACTGTCTTGTTCTTTCTTGAGAGTGAGGTGTGCTTGGTGTGCTCAGCGTGCTATGTCACTTCTTAATGTCTCGTTATTGAAATATTTTGACTGAGCAAATTTTCCTTATCTGAGATGACAGCACATTGTATGAGAACAGATTCTGACAAAGTCAGATTATTTGAAAAAGTAGGGAAAGTAAGAACTTAGCCTAATTTATTACTCTGATTAAAATAGCAACTGAACAAACTGTGAAACAGTAGGTTGGCTTTTTAAAATATCATGAAAGTTTGTGTGTTTTAGCTGCATGAGCATGGTGCCTACCTGGTGGACAGCTTGTGGGATTGTGCGTCAGAGCTGCTGAAGGATTGGGAGAGTATGATCAGCCTGCTGCTGGATGAACCTTACCCTGGAGAGGAGGGTACATGTCTAGCAGTTTTTTGTGACATGATCAGAATTTGGCCAAAAAAAAAATCTTAAATACTCAAACACCATGATGTGTGTTTTTCAGCTCTCACGGATGCACAGGAAGCTGCTCTAGTTGAAATCATGCTGTGTGCTGTCAGACAGACTTGCGAGTGTCACCCACCCACCGGACGAGGCCCTGGCAAAAGGGTGAGAGACACACAACATTTTGGTTTGCCATATTAGTGAAGACGTCTCATAGATGCAAATGTTTTTACACTACGTGATATTTTTTTAAGCTCCTGGCCCTGAACCTAACCCAAAAAGCTATTACTGGCTTAAATCTTGGCATGAAATAAAAATGTATCTTATTTGTTTTCTTATTTCTTATTTTTTTTATTTCTAAATTGATGTAATTTGATCTCATTGCATGTTACGCATCCATGCATGTGGTTTATTATCTTTTCTAACGTTTCTCTTGTAAAGTATGCAGAACTTCTCATTTCATTGTCATTTATCATTTAGTCAACCTAAACCCTGCATGTTTCCTACAATTGGCTAAAAACTAACATTCGGATCTGCCGCCATCCAGTCATGTATTGAATGATGTATAGAACTAAGTTTCTGTTCTATATTGATTCTATATTGATCTGTTCCTATCACTCTGATGCACAGTGCAGGCCAAAAGTTTGGACACACCTTCTCTTTATTTTCATGACCATTTACATTGGTAGATTCTCACTGAAGGCATCAAAACTATGAATGAACACATGTGGAGTTATGTACTTAACAAAAAAAGGTGAAATAACTGAAAACATCTTTTATAATCTAGTTTCTTCAAAATAGCCACCCTTTGCTCTGATTACTGCTTTGCACACTCTTGGCATTCTCTCGATGAGCTTCGAGAGGTAGTCACCTGAAATGGTTTTCCGACAGTCGAGACTGGGGACTCGGATGAACTTGTCTTCAGAAGCAGAGGTTACTCTTAGTCTTCCTTTCCTGGTCCTCATGTGTGCCAGTTTCATTGTAGTGCTTGATGGTTTTTGCGACTCCACATGGGAACAAAATTAAAATTTTGCAATTTTCTGGACGGGCTGACTGACCTTCATTTCTTAAAGTAATGATGGCCACTTGTTTTTCTTGAGTTAGCTGATGGGTTCTTGCCATAATATTAATTTTAACAGTTGTCCAATAGGGCTGTGGGCTGTGTAGTAACCTGACTTCTGCATAACATAACTGATGGTCCCAACCCCATTGATAAAGCAAGAAAGTCCACTAATTAACCACGATATGGCACACCTATGAAGTGAAAACCATTTCAGGTGACTACCTCTCGAAGCTCATCGAGAGAATGCCAAGAGTGTGCAGTAAAGCAGTAATCAGAGCGGTGTGGCTATATTGAAGAAACTAGATTATAAAAGATGTTTTCAGTTATTTCACCTTTTTTTGTTAAGTACATAACTCTACAGGTGTTCATTCATAGTTTTGATGCCTTCAGTGAGAATCTACCAATGGAAATGGTCATGAAAATAAAGAAACACATTGAATGAGAAGGTGTGTCCAAACATTTGGCCTGTACTGTACATATAGAAGAAACCTGTTGCTGTTTCTTTCATTAAAACTTTGAGGCGAACCCATTTGTCCGATTGTTTTTTTTTTGAATAGCGAGGACCGCGTATGTTTAAATCATGTCAATCATGTTAAAGGAATTGGATTAAATACATTTCTAAAACACCCATAAATAAATCTTCAATCAATATTTATGAATATGCATGTATGTTCTTTCTTATTTTGCCACAGGTTCTAACAGCTAAAGAAAAGAAAACCCAGCTGGATGATCGAACAAAGATCACAGAAACATTTGCTGTGGCTCTGCCTCTGTTACTAACTAAAGTAAGTGATTCCAAGCATTGCCTGATGTGAGTAATGCATCAGTTGAATAACAAACAAATGTAAATTTATGTAAATATAACTTTAATTGCAGTCATTAATCCTCAACACTTTTCGAGTGTTTTTTGGGATTGCAAGAAGATATTTCATTGCAATATTGATTGACTTTTTGGGGATAAAGCAATGGTCCACAATTTGCTGCATAAAGATATTTCAAATAATTGATTGCAATCTAAAATGAGAATGGAAACCAAAGTGATACCTGAATAAACCTCTCTCAAACATCTTTCTTTCTATTTCTCAGTATTCAGTGGACCCAGAGAAGGTCACTAATCTGTTGCAGTTTCCTAAGTATTTCGATCTAGAGATCTACACAACCGGTCGGCTAGAGAAGGTAGTTATTCACAAAACAAATAAATAAAAGTCACTTTTAACATAAAGAAAGTTCTCAATAGTAGTAGCACATTTTTGAATCAAGACGTGAAGTGAAGAAATGATTGATAGTTATTGTTTTGTCGCTGATGTCCTGCAGCATCTGGATGCTTTGCTGCGCCAGGTCCGAGATGTGGTGGAGAAGCACACAGACACAGATGTATTAGAGGCATGCTCCATGACATTCCATGCACTGTGCAATGAGGATTTCACCATCTATAACCGTGTAGATATTGTCCGCAGCCAGATGCTTGACGAACAGATTGATAAGTTCCACCGTCTGTTGGAGGACGTCCTGCAGGAGGTGTGTGTGGTCATCTCCATAACTGTTCTTTGTGATTTCCCCAGTTTCAACTATAACTGTTTTGTTTCTTTAAGGGAGAGGAGCCTGATGAAGATGATGCCTATCAAGTTTTGTCAACACTCAAAAGAATCACAGCCTTCCACAAGTAAGAACACACTTTGGCGCTAAAACTGAGAAATTCCAAAGGTCCCTAAAAGAGATCTCCTTTCCTATTTTTAAAATTCTTTAGATTTGGGAGTTAAATAAATAAATCTGTACATGTTTTGTGAGGTTCACATTCATAGACCAGTGGGCTTTCTTCATCATAACTGTATGTGTGTCTGTGTTTGTGCTCCCTGCAGTGCCCATGACCTCACTAAATGGGACCTTTTCAACAGCAACTACAGACTTTTGAACTCTGGCCTGCAAAACGGAGATATGCCTGAGCAGGTACTCACCTCTGATCCAAGGGCTTAACTCATTTTGTTTCATTTTATTTCACTTAATGTTGCATTAATGACCAGTAATGGCATAATAGAGAGTGCATCACTTTTGCAATTTATGCATTCAGATGACATTAGACCATTTATAATTAAGGAATATTAATCAAGCAAAAAAGATTAGACTAGATAAGAGAACATTAACACAAAGGTAGACTTATGAAATAATGTAACGGACAGCATCATATCCATTTTTTGGACTAATATAATATTCGTTTATATCAGTTTTTAGCTAGCAGTACAATTAAAATGAATTGTCAGTGAATTCTAATTTAATGATTTCTTTTCCTTTAAGCGATCCCTACTACATTTCTCTACAGGGCATATTTGGTCTGTGGGCCATGTGTTTTATTATATTATATTTGTTTTGTCTTTATAGATTGTGGCTCATGCACTCCAGTGCACTCACTATGTCATACTCTGGCGTTTGGCTAAAGTCTCGGAGGGCAGTGCCACTAAGGTACAACACACACACATACACAACCAGACCTGTGTTGAGACTGTCATTTGTTAGGGCTTAGTCACACTCTCGTCCCGTTGCAGGATGATATGGTGCTGTTGCGGAGGCAGTTGAGAGCCTTCTGCATGATGTGTCAGACGTATCTGAATAGTGTCAGCACTGTTGTCAAAGAACAGGTGAGTCTGATCTGCCACACCAAGCCCCTACATTTTTTCATGTATGAAAAGGATTCTGGAAACATATACAGTGTGTTTTTGTGTGTTGCAGGCCTTCACCATTCTCTGCGATGCACTGCTCATCTTCAGTTATCAGATTGTGGCTTCGGGGCGGGAAGCTTTAGAGCCCTTGGTGTTCAGTCCAGATGAATCCTTACAGAGCGAACTACTCAACTTCATCCTTGGTCACGTGTTTGTTGACCAGGAAGAGGACAGCAGCACAGGTAAATGACTAATAGCGCAGAAGACCACTCTGATCCACTTCAAGCACTGTTGTGTGAAATTGAGTGTAGAACAGTCAGTATGCAGTCTATGCTCCGAGACCGAGATCAGCTGTTGACTTATGTGGAGTTGTGTAATTTTAACACAATTTTTCATTTTTGATTGTCTTGCAGATGATGAGGCTGGTAAGATTGAGGCGCTCCACAGACGCAGGAATTTACTGGCTGCCTTCTGCAAATTAATCATCTACAATGTGGTAGAGATGAATACAGGAGCAGATATATTCAAACAATACATGAGAGTGAGTCTCAGTTATGTTGTAATGTTCCTCTGTTTTTGTGATTGGTGCTTACATTGATTCCCTGTCTCTGTCTGTTTGTAGTACTATAATGATTACGGTGATATCATTAAGGAGACCATGAGTAAAGCACGTCAGATTGACAAGATTCAGTGTGCCAAGACTCTGATCCTCAGCTTGCAACAGGTGAGGCTTCCCTCCTTACTCAGACCGGGTCTTCCAGCAAAACTCAATAACAGAAGTGTGATGTTTGTATTTCAGCTGTTTAATGAGATGCTGAATGATCTGGGCTGTAACTTCGATCGGTCAGCATCTGCATTCTGTGGGATTAAAGAATTGGCCCGACGCTTCTCACTCACGTTTGGACTCGATCAAATCAAAACCAGAGAGGCCATTGCAATGCTCCATAAGTAAGGAAATTTAAACACACTTGCTTTTAAGTCCCAGCTGTGTTCAGGTTCTTGGATCTCGAATCGTTTCTTTATCCTCGTTGTGTAAAACTGTTTTATATCATATCAGAATTGATTTCTGGCACCAGCATTAACATTGAACCCTTTTAGTTGGAAAGGGGCAACTATATGTTTTTGTGATAGTCACAGAGTGTGTGCTTTCTGTGTTTAGGGATGGAATAGAATTTGCCTTTAAAGAGCCCAGTCCACAGGGAGAGGGCGGCCCTCCTCTCAACCTCGCGTTCCTTGATATCCTCAGTGAGTTTTCCTCCAAACTACTGAGGCAGGACAAGAAGACTGTGTAAGACACTCAGATTGAGAATCCCTGCTTGTCTCAGATCCCTCAGAGACCCAAGTATTTCTATTAGTCGTTAGTTAGTTAGCTAAAAAACATTTCACATTACAAAACACTGGCCATTTTGCTACCTTTACCCATCTTTTAACTAAAGTGTTAACCAGCACATAAATTATTCATTTGAACCAGTATATATGACTTAAATATTGTATATGAGTTTAAATATTTTAACACTCGTATTTGTTTAATACACAAATTTTGAAATTTAGTTTCACTGGGTCTCTGAAGGTTAACTGTGTGCTGTCCTTTAAATTAGCACCTCTATTGAAGGATATTTATGTCTGACCTCCGATCTCTCCCATTAGGCACTTGTATCTAGAGCGGTTCATGACCTTTCAGATGGCCCTGCAAAGGGACGACTGCTGGTTGCCACTCATCTCCTACCGCAACTCTCTGCAGGCGGGCGCTGATGATGACACACTGTCTGTCATCAGCGGTATGAGCAGCAGGAGCTCCGCCCGCAGTCGCAGGAGCAAACCACCTGCCGCCAGCAAGAGAAAACTACCTGAGGGTACATATATGCATTAAATCATAATTATAGCACTAATGATCATCTTTATAGATGAATCCTATAATCTTTAGGTTAAAACTGACTTCACTCTCTTTCTGTCTCTCAGAGGACAGCAGCTGTAGCAGCAGTGATGTGAGCATGTGGGTGAATCGTGAGCAAAGTGGCCCGCACACTCCTGTAAGGATGTCATCACCCCACATCGTCTCCACTGTCCTGAGGGATGCAAAGAAGCTCCGGCCTGAGCAGGGGTACATGGGGGTTTACAGCACGAGTAATGAAACACCACACACACCTCTGCAGCAGCAGGAGCAGCAACAGCACCAAAACATGGACTACAAGTAAGCACACAAACACTAACTTTTTACCACATACTCTTTTCAACAAACACATACACTCTCGTTAATAAAAAGGTTGCTTGAGAGCTGGTTTGTTTTCAGTTCTCAGGTTGCATGGATGATGGCCCAGAAACAGCAGCAGGAAAGAGCAAGCCTGCAATACGGCAAGATGAGAGGCCACATTCAGCACACCATGTAAGTACACATTTTTATAT
>JAUMHG010000177.1:246870-267747 GCA_032359395.1 Enteromius anoplus | reverse complement strand
GATTTTTTTTTAAGACTTAAAAAAGCGATGCGACGATGCTATCAAATGTAGTAGTGAAGACATTTATAATGTCACAGAGGATTTCTGCACTGCCGGCTAATCTGAGGTTGCTGCAGTTAGTCAGGTCTACCTGTGTATATACTGAATACTCTCCCATCATCAATACAAGATTTTGATGAAAAATTATGCAACTCTTGACAGGAATAACTGTTGTGACAATGCATTTACATTTACATTTACATTTATTCATTTAGCAGACGCTTTTATCCAAAGCGACTTACAGGTGGGGAATGCAGGAGGTGGTCCAATGAAATATTAGTGTGTGACGTTTTTACATGAAAATATTAAACTGTAATTTTTTTTAAATGTGCTTGTTTGCCAGTCGGCGTGGCTGTGGGCTGATGGAGGATGATGAGGAACCGATTGTAGAGGATGTGATGATGTCATCAGAGGAACGACTGGACGACCTTAATGAGGGCATGGACTTCGACACCATGGACATTGATCTGGTAAGGATCAGAATCTAGGAAAGCATGATATCATGCAGTGAAAACCCTATGCTGTCACTCAATCAGAGTCACAATGATAGCATTGCTCAGATGGTTTTAAGCTTTCTCTTTTTTTTTTGTGTGTGTGGTTTTTTTCTTTTTTTTTTCTTTTTTGAAGCCTCCATCCAAAAACCGCAGGGAGAGATCCGAGCTGAAACCAGACTACTTTGACCCTGCCTCCATCATGGATGACTCTGTAAGCCTTCTTTCATCTGCCTGTTTATTCATTCCTTTTGTTAATCCACTTTATAATTTATTCGTTAGATGTGCTTGTTAGAAATCCCTTAGATTTACATTAAAGGAGGGACCAGAGGATTATGTGCTTTTTTATCTTGTGCCAGTAATCACCCGCGCCGCATTGTGGCAGTGAATTTACGTTTAATTTTATTTTATTTTTTTCTACAAAACTCCAAAAATCTAATTTGTTTGTTTTTTCTCTCTGTCCATTTACCTATCACTGTGAACTGACAGATGAGATGCTAAGGGAGAACAAAGCACTAAAGATGCATTTATGCCAAAAACAATATATAGCAAAATCAAATGCATGATGTACACAACTAAAATAAACTTTTAAACAAAGCACTTTCTGTTTCTGGAATCCACATTACCAACTTAAACCTATTAAATATATAACCATTTTTGAACTAATTTGAATATAGTTATCTTTGTATTTACTGCTCTTGGTGTGAACCCGGCTGAACCCTAAAGTGACTGTGTGTTTTGTTTAACAGGTCCTTAATGTCTCCATGTTCTGAGATGGGTACACGAGAGCGGTGACATGTTTCCTCATCTGATTTCACTCCATGGACTAAATACACATGATGGTGCTGCGTATCTTTCCCTTCTGAAAAGACACAATGACTTTCCATCTGTACATATAACAGCCCACAGGATGACAGAGAAACCTTTTCAGCATGAGATCAGACTTATCTATTCATGCTCTTTTGTATTGGAGGTTTAAAAAAATTGCTGTTTTTTTTTTTTTTAACTCCTGGAGGAGTTTTGATTTTTAGAAAATTTTGTAAAGACAATCAATTGTAAATGACTTTATAAAGGGTGATTTAAATCAAAAATTTATAACTCAACTTTCCTTAAAGGGTTTAGACTTGCAGTGTCTCTCTTTCTTTTTCCACAGTACCTTTCTCTCTCTTTCTTTTTAATTCGTCAATCGCAATGTTTTCACTTCTCAGAAGTAGGTTAAGCCTCATATTTTAATGATGTTCCTCAATACTTACTTGACTGAGTGGCTTATTTTGTTTTTAAAGGTCCTCTGAGACCTCTAAGCATGTGTACTTATTGGCTAAAACTTAGAAAGCCCACCCAATTTATTTCTGGATTATTATTTAAATTTTTTTGGTCAATTTTCAAAGGTATTTCTGCATTAAGGGCATTGCCCCCTATTTTCAAAGAAAAGCTCTTACTGTAGAATATATCTAATTTCTTTTATTTCTAAATAATAGAAATAGGTATTATAAAATATTGTTATATATCTTTAAATATATATATATAATTATATATATAAAATATTGTTTTACACTAAATGTGTAATGTAATGTGAATCATTGCTGATTTATACTTAACTTAATGTTTTTATGTTTGGTATCCAACCTACGGTTTCATTCACATTGCATCTGTCCAGAGAGAATCGCTGTTTTATTATCTTTTATTTTGGAAAAGCTCCACTGTGAAAAATTCTATAATCTTTCCCTTTCTGTAGTTCATTGAGGTTGTGGGTTGTTTCTGAGGTTAGGTAGTTGAAACCATGAACGGCTTGTTAATCAGAGTGAATTATGATGATTGTCTTTGTGGTGAGGAATCTTGGTAAATGTCACCATGATCTTATGCCGGGTAAATGCATTTCTGCATGGAGCTTTTGGTCAGGATTAGAAAGCAAGCATCTTTTTATGTGTTTCACACATAGTTGGTCATTTGTCCCACTTTGATTTTAATTTCCGGTCCTGCAATGTCTTTTTATTTTCAAAAGTGTGTGAGTATGTATTTTAATGTATTGGACTGTACATAAAAACCCAATATGTTTTTATTCTATTTACAAGATGTCAGTTGTTTCATTTACTGTGCATTTATATTTGGATATGAAATAAACCGTCCTGATCTCTAGCACTGCCATCATCAGCAGTTGCACATTCGACTAAAATTCAAGAAATACAATTTTTGTTTATATTTTTTTAGCTACTTTATTGAAGAACACTAGATCTCAGAATTATAATTTGGGTCTTTATATTTGATTAAAAAAACAAAAACACATTTGTCCTTCAAAATTACTTTTGCGCTTCTTCATTGATCCATGCAGGCATGTGACATTTTCTGGGTCATGAACAAGAAGGTCAGTGTTAAACAGTGGCCTGTTCAAAGCATTCATTCACACAAAGAATCAATGACAGAACACACCACCCAGAACAAATGACAGAGATCAACGCTTAACAGCTCAAAAGATCTAGATATTTGCAGAAAAACAAACCTCTCCCAAACACTTAATGAAGAGCTAGTTGCTATTAGGCATGTTTTGAAGCATATTTATCTTTTAAAATTAACTCTATCATGGAACCTAAGAATAATGTTGGATGCTCTAAATGTAACATGCATGTTCCTAACTTTAGTTTGGCTCAACAAACAGTTCTTTGGCAGATAATTTCCTGGTTTATATTTCTTTTTCTAGTATTTAAAATGCACAAAGCTCTAATATTAAGTTGAGCAAGGCGAGTAATATCGAAGATAATAGACAATATTTAAAATAATTAAAAATAAAAATAAAAATCAGTTTTTACGTCTAAATAGGTGTCAATATAGACGGCATGTTGTAGTTGGTTTAGTTTCTGAATAGAGACTGCAGGGGGCGCTGTAGTGCCTCGCGCCGACCGGAAATCTCTGTCATGACAACTGAACGGCGGGCAGGACGCGCACTTTCTAAAACTGACGTGAAATGATCATCAAAACATTACGATTTACACAGTTTACGCGTTTATTTAAGACCAGTTTTGTAAGGCTGGGCTTTTAGTGGTTGTTATGGAGAACGTTATGTGGAGAGCAGAAAGGCTGAACGCTCCGGCGGACTTCATGAAAGCTCCTGATGGAGGTAAACAAACAGTAACGTTATGTATGTAATATATTCATATAATACAATTTCAACAACATTTAAGTTCTTGTGTATTATCTAAACTGCTGGAAGCAATGTCATATTTTTGCATATTGACCCACATTTGGTTTTTGATCCCTGAAAATATATGTATTTTGCCAATTGATTCTTTGAGCCATGTTGAAAGTACAATCCCTCCGCAACCGAACGATATAGGGCCATAAACATGAAATTGCCAAAAAGGAAAGTGTGTTATATCCCAATATCCAAAAGGGCATTAAGATATCTTTAATACTTTTTGAGTTACAGGCATGCAAACATTGGAGAAATAAACTTGAAAAGTGCTATTCCCTATTTTTTGAATTGACACTTGATTGACTTGCTTAAGTCAACATATTTTACTAACAGACCTAACTGTTTTGATCTATGTTTGAAAATACCATTTTGATGCTGCCTCCTTCTTTCTAAAGTCATTTTTAACTTCTTGTACTTTGGCTCTCAATGTCAGGTGAAACAAAATAGTGGATTATTTATTTAGTATTTATTTAAAATTGTATAAACTGTTTGTAAAGTGAACTAGTGACAACTTAAAATAAGATAACGAGCAATACTGTTAAATTGTGTCATATGTGAGGCATCTGTAATGTCAAGGAAAATCAAGGAACATACACAATAGAGATTTGAAGGTCTTGGTTTTGTTTCAGTGTTTGTGTTTATTACATGAGTATCAGTCTTTCTGTTTGTCTCCCAGCATCTGTCTGTAACCCCACTCCTCCTCTGATGACACCTGCACAGTTTACTGGCGGTCCGCTAGCCACACCAGCAGCGTCACAGACCACACCCACCCAAGTTCTGCCACAGTTTAGAACTCCGCCCCCTTCTAAATTCAGTGAGGAGGGGTTTGGCTGGACAGACCCTGCTGCAGTGGAAGCGTGGCGGCCCGTTCATCAGAAATACCAGTCTGAGAAAATAATACAACGGCTCCCTGAGAACAGGTACACAAACAAACACATCAGCACATCCAGTGACTTTAGTGGTCTGTCTGTAAATTCATCTCTCTCTGTCAGGTTGCCAGAAAATGAAAGGAGCAGCTCAAAGCCCCTGCTGGAAGAGATGGAAAGGTTAAGAGAAGACAAGGAAGTGATGCGAGGAGAGATGGAGCGTCTAAATGGAAGAGTAGAGTGTATGAGAGAGCAGGTCAGAGATCAGCAAAACCAAATAAACAGGTACAAACACTCAAACAGACCGATTTATTACTTCAGCTGTGTATATGGGCCTCAACTGTGTGTGTGTGTGTGTGTGTGTGTTTCCACAGACAGTGTATAGAGCGTGATGAATTACACAGTCAACTGAAGAGCTGCAAGGCTGAACTAAATACGAGCCAAGACCAGGTAAATACGCTGTCACTTTATTCCCTAACCGTTCAGAACAGGTGAAAAATATGTACGTTTGGGACAGAAATGCTGGTTTCTAAATACAAGCCTGAATTTGTGTGTCTAGCTTTTGACCCAGAAAAGAGAGTATGAATTAAAATGTCAACATTTGGAGAAGGAGTTAAAGGACTCAAAGCAGGAGATGGGGAGACTGCAACAAAAGCTAGAGACACAGGTAAGACACAATCAACATTGGATTGGCTCTATTTTGTTCCCATTTGTCTGAATGAGGTTTTTTGGATGATACTATAGCTCAGAAAAATAAAACGTTTATTAATCCACATGAGTAGCACAGAACTGACTTGTCTGGGTAAATTCACCCTGACATTTTTATTACACACATAATAAGGCAAGGAGACGGTTTTGTCTATTTTCTTTCATTTGTAAGTCACTTTGGATAAAACCGTCTGCTAAATGACTAAATGTAAATGTACTTGCTCAGTAATTGATTTTGTTGTTCATTTTTAACCCAGAATTTTTTCCTAGTGCACCTTTAAATGTCTGCATGAAATTACAGTCCGTCCTTATAGTTTATCTGTCTTTTTATAAATGCATGTTATTGATCTTATTGTTTATTATTCATGACGTTTTAATTTGCCTAAGAGAGATTAAAATATAAAACTGATATTTTAAACTATAATAACTTAATCTTCCTGTCCTACTTTCTTTTCTTTCTTTTTTTTTGCACGACTTCACTCTCTGATTTATTGCAATGGTTTATATGAATTGTTTTGAAAATCTTATATTAAGTATCAGAATGCCATGACTGAGGATGCACAGGAAGTGACCTTACTAAGGACCCAAATACAGAAAGTGATATCAGAGAGAGATGAGCTAAGAAATCAGCTGAGGTGAGTATAAGAAAACAAATGTTGCTCATGCTGCTGTCTGTGAATGACAAATCATCTACAGGTCTGTTGTATGTGATGATTTGTATTTGTGCAGTGACCTGGACAGCTCATTGCTGGAACAGACTGAGTGTGTGCAGAAACTGCGGACGTACATTGGCAGCCACATCACAGAGAAAAAGGAAGAGGAAGAGCTTAGACGACAGATACAAGTGTGTAAACGCACAGTCTGCTGAATTGCAATTGGTGTGGTCAAATCAGTTGTGGTCCTTTGTTAAATGCATGAATGTAATTCTTTTATGAATATGTGTGTATAGCATTTAGAGAAGGAAAAGGAAGCCCTGTCTTTATCAGTCCAACTGCTGAATGTTCGAGTGAATGCAGCCAATGACATTTTGGCTATTCAGGAAAAAGAGCTAGGTGAACAGGTGAGATTGCACACATGCAGACATGTAGTATTTAAAATAAATGACCAATGCATTTTGACAGATATTAATTCATTAGTACATTTAGTGATTCTTGTGTACGTGTGTGTAGGTGCAGACTGACCCATTGTACTCTGGCAGTAAAGCTGGGCAGATGTTGAGTGTTTGGAGACAAAAGGTCTTCATGTTGCTTGTTAAATTGCAGACCAGAGATTTACAACTTCACACGGAGAAAACACAACTTCACAACATGGTAATGCTTTCCCAGAATCCTTTTTGCTAACTATAATGTCCATATATACCACTGTTCAAACATTTGGAATGAGCTTTTTTTTTTCTTTCAGTTTTTGCTTCCATTATTGTAAAAAAAAGATTTTCTGATGTTTAAATTTTTCACAAAAAGATTAAGCTGCACAACTGTTTTTAAAATGTAAAATAATGCATGTTCCTTGACATAGTACAATGATTTCTGAAGGGGTATTTGATACTGAGAGCTGCTAATGGCTGATAAAATTCAGCTCTGCCATCACAGGAATAAATAAATAATTAAAATAGAAAACAATTAATTTAAATTATAATATTTAATATTGTGCAATCATTCATCACATTAGATTATATATCTATTTATGTTCTACAATCACATATGTTTTTAAATCTGATTTTACTACCTTGTCTGTGTGTATAGGTTTCCTCTCTACAGCAGCAAGTGGAGTGTTTACAGTCACAGAACAGTATCCTTCAGCACCAACTAGAGGATAAAACAGCCCAGTTGGAGTTACAGCATGTACACGCACAGGTATGTTGACATACAAGTATGCACATATGTTGAGGTTAAGTTTGGTTATGGGGTCAATTTCTTTCATTGGTAAAGGATAAAGTCTGTTGATGTTCTTCTTTAAGTCATATTGGGCTTCTGTACTCAATATGCATTTCCAGGCATGCTGTGATAAAGGGTTTATTACATCATATGTCTTCCAGGTGATATGATAGATAATTCTAAAATTGTAATTCTAAAATTGTAGCTCATTGATATTCACACGATCACTTTATCTCCAACCCTCATGAGCTCTTTATATTTGCTTTTTAGCAGTCTAAAATGGTTGGATTGAGCTTAGTGAGGATTAAGCTTGTTCAGCCTTGACTCAGGGAAGATCTGCTGTTTTAACATCACATTGTTCATCCGTGATTACTCACCACATTCAGAGCAGCTGTCCAGCAGATCAGCTGTATTACACAGTGACGGCACTGAGACTCTTCTTCTGGATCGCCTCCAGGCAAGTGTGTGTTTCTGACAGGCCATGTGCTTGCTTTGTGTGTGTGTTCAGGGAGTACAGCAGCAGTTGGACTGTGCTCTACAGGAGAATGCTCAGCTGAAAGAATGGAATAAGTGCACAGAGGGATCGGTGAATGATATCAGTGAAACAGCACACAGGTAGCTTGCACAATCACACCCTTTGAGCTGGCCTTTGAATCTGTTAGTGTTCTGAAAGTCTCTTTGGATTAAACATGTTTAAAAAAAATATCAACGTGACTCTCATGACTAGATTAAAGCTGACTGTTCCTCTGACCAAAGCCCTGAAGCTAGTTCATCCATAAACATCTGTCTCTCTGTGTGTTATCTCTCTCATCAGAGTGATGTCAGCCATAGAAATAAAGGCAGGTCAGATGGAAGCAGTTCAGTCCAGTGTAAGTCAGCTGAACCAGAGACTCGCCTTTGCTGCCAAACGTCTGGACACAGTACATGGTGAGAGTGTCATCTGTGTGCGAGCGTATGGAATTGTGTTTTTACTTTTAATATACATGGACCGTTTGTCTGTAGGGCTGCTGTTAAGGAAAGAAGCTCTTTGGAAAACCAAGAAAGCTACTAGATCTCCAGACCCAGCAGTGTCAGAAAGGTACAGAATCGTGGCGATTAAATAAAAGACTTTGATATTCGAAGTAAAATTTCTTTAAGGTGTTTTTTTTACCCTGCTGATTATTAGGAAGCTTCAAGAACAAAAGATAGCTTTATTTAGTTTTAAAATAGTAAGATGGTATTATAATGTTTTATCCCACAATGCACAGTAATATCATACAATATTATTATTTGAAATATTTTAATATTATACTTATCTAATAATAATAAACATTTTTATTGTTATTTAATTAAAAAAAAAAAAAAACTGTTTTCATTGTATTTTATATACTGCTCAAAAAAATAAAGGGAACACTTAAACAACACAATGTAACTCCAAGTTGATAACCCTTCTGTGAAATCAAACTGCCCACTTAGGAAGCAACACTGACTGACAATCAATTTCACATGCTGTTGTGCAAATGGAATAGACAACAGGTGGAGATTATAGGCAATTAGCAAGACACCCCCAATAAACGAGTGGTTCTGCAGATAGTGACCACAGACCACTTCTCAGTTCCTATGCTTTCTGGCTGATTTTTTGGTCACTTTTGCATGCTCGCTGTTATTTCACTTTAGTGGTAGCATGAGACGGAGTCTACAACCCACACAAGTGGCTCAGGTAGTGCAGCTCATCCAGGATGGCACATCAATGCGAGCTGTGGCAAGAAAGTTTGCTGTGTCTGTCAGCGTAGTGTCCAGAGCATGGAGGTGTTATCAAGAGACAGGTCAGTAAATCAGGAGATGTGGAGGAGACCGTAGGAGAGCAACAACCAAGCAGCAGGACCGCTATCTCCGCCTTTGTGCAAGAAGGAACAGGAAGAGCACTGCCAGAGCCCTGCAAAATGGCCCACAAATGTGCATGTGTCTGCTCAAACGGTCGGAAACGGACTCCATGAGGGTGGTATGAGGGCCTGACGTCCACAGGTGGGTGTTGTGCCTACAGCCCAACACCGTGCAGGACGTTTGGCATTTGCAAGAGAACATCAAGATTGGCAAATTCGCCAGAGCTAGCCTGAATGTCATTAGGTACCCAGATGAGATCCTCAGACCCCTTGTGAGACCATATGCTGGTGTTTTTGGCCTTGGGTTCCTACTAATGCAAGACAATGCTAGACTGGAGTGTGTCAGCAGTTCCTGCAAGATGAAGGCATTGATGCTATGGACCGGCCCGCCCGTTTCCCAGACCTGAATACAATTGAGCACATCTGGGACATCATGTCTCACTCCATCCACCATCTGATGCACCACAGACTGTCCAGGAGTTGGTGGGTGCTTCAGTCCAGTTCTAAGAGGAGATCCCTTACTTCCTCGGGAGCATGCCCAGGCGTTGTAGGGAGGTCATACAGGCACGTGTACTAAGCCTCATTTTGACTTGTTTTAAGGACATTCAATTAAAGTTAGATCAGCCTGTAGTGTGTTTTTGATGTCAGCACATTCAACGATGTAAAGCATTTAATAAGAATATTTCATTATTTCAGATCTAGGGTGTGTTGTTTTAGTGTTCCCTTTTATGTTTTGAGCATATATATGTAATTTTTTGTAAACGTTAAGAGTTGTTGGATTAAAATGTAACATAGATATTTTTATTTATTTTGTAGTACTTAATTGATTGCTCTGTTAAGACAATATTTAAATTTTGATTAAAAAGAAAAATAGCTGTTTTTATTTACAAGACATATAGGGAAAGAGTCGATATGACAACTTGAGTTTAAAGCTGTTTGAAGTAGAAGTAGTAGTTGTATTCATATAGCGCCTTTCCATAGCTCATACTTTACATACCACATTTTTACCATATTATCCAAAATGCATATTAAGTAGATACGTTTTTTGCTGAGTCTTCAAAGTATTTTGGAATGGTAGTCGTGTTGACAGTTTTCAAATAATGTTTTAGGTTATTTGTTTATATTGTATTGTGTTCCATAATCTCCCCTCGGGTGTTGCAGCTTTATTAAGAGTCTCCAGGCCGAGGTGGTTTTGTTGAGCACAGAGAGAGACAAACTCACACAGGAGCTCAAACGCACGCCAGAGCTCATCCAGGCCTCCCTGTCAGAACTACAGCAGCAGCGTATGTACACAAACATCAAACTGAATGTCTTCTGAAGATTGTAAAGAGAGAGGACTGTAACTGTGCTAATGCAAACTGCAGGAGAGAGAGAGCTGGGACACCTGAGGGAAGCTCTGACACAAAGCAGGGAGGAGTTGGAGGCATCAGATTCGAGCCGAATGGAGATGCAGAGACAATGTGAAGAACATGAGGGGACCATTGTGGAGCTCCGTGCTGAGGCCCAGAGACTACAGCAGCAGTGTGACTCAGGTGCATGAAGAGCTAGTGTTTGAGTGAACTCTCAAAAGCATTGTGTATTCACTTCACATATCCAATCTTATTCTCCTATTCCCTTTTCTAATAGTCTATTAACACCATGTTTAACACATGGTGAGTTCTGCTGACATCAATTGCTCACTGCTTTAGGCAAAATCATGCAGCTCTGCTTCCACTCTGCTCACAGGCTTTGGTGATGAATCACTTTAGCTTCTGTTTCCATTTAATATTTGTTCAGGTCTGGTTGTGGAGTACAGTTGCTTATTTTTGAAGATGTAAAATCTGATTATGGATGTTTTGTGTAGTTTTACTGAAGTTGTCAGAGGTCGAGAGAGTTTGTGCAGAGAAGCTCAGGGACACGGAGGCTCAACTCAACACAGCAAGGAGAGAGCACACGAAAGCAGGTACGTACTTGACATACAAATGCAAATGTCATGGTATGTAGTTTTCATGCATGAGTGTCTGTGCATTACTGAACACGCGTTCTCTTTTATGTGCGCGCATGCAGTGGTAGCTTTGCGACAGGTTCAGAGGCAGGTGGAGAGAGAGAAAGAACAGATGAAAGACGTAGAGAAAGAGAGAACAGAACACACACACAAGCAGATCACACATCTGCAGAAACAGCTGAAAGACAAGGACAAAGACCGCAACCTTCTACTGGTGAGTCATACACACACACACACACACACACACACACACACACACAATCTATTTTCATTGAAGAGGCATCAGTGGCAGTCCTGGCTTAAATAGTGGCCTCAGTGAGATAGGACACAACCTTTTTTTTTAACCAAGAAATAATAATGCAAAAACTTTTGGTATGAAACATTTTATTTTATTTAATAAGAATAGATTTTTTAAATTTGAGTGGCATATTTAAATAATTTGTATTCACATTTTTCATATGAATTAAGCTGAATTTATTTGATTTAAAAATAAAGTAAAGCAGTTATACTGTAAAATATTATAACAATTCATAATAACGGTTTTCTATTTGAAAAAGCTGAATTGTCAACAGCAGTTACTCCAGTCTTTAGTGCCACTGGATGCTAAAGAAATCATTCTAATATACTGATTCTGATATATTTTTCTATTTAGAGTGGATCAAAACCATGCACCAAAGTTGTCCTAAGGCAACTTTGATGAACAGTTGTTGATCTATTTTAAATGTTAACTACTGTATATCATTTTAATATATATTCTAATATACTGGTGCTCAAGAAACATACCTTATTATTATTATTATTATTATTATTTCGATAGTCCACTAACAGGATGTAACTTTTTAACTACATGTCAGCTAGCAGTCATTAGAGTATTAGTAGACTTTCTGATTAATATCTTCTAACACTTTATTTTGATGGGTCCACAACATACTACATACTCACTTTGAGAAACTGTGCAAGTATATGTCAGCTTGTTCTGCTAACCCTAAACCTACCCAGTCTACTACTATTAGTTGACATGTAGCAGGGTTGGGTCGATAGACGATACCATCGTCCATCGCCGATGGCCGATAGACAACACGATGCTGAGCCGGCATCGCGATCCTCCGCCCCGCCACAGCAGCAGCAACCAGCTCGCGAAAAACACACATAATCTATAGGGGCAAATCTATGCCATTAATAAGCGAGCGCGGTAAATTATTTCTACGAGAGTAAAACAGATGTACATGCGAAGAAACTGGGGCCCGCAAGCTCATTTCAAACCCTCGTGCTCGCTTGATATGTCATCCGCACGCAGTTCAAGCACTCGCACGCGATCATTCCTGCGCTCGATCTTCTCTCACCTGCTCGCGCGAACACTGATATTTTTTGTCAGTCGTGGGGCGGGGCTTGGTGTTTTAGTTACAACTAAACAAAGCATTGACGATGCCGTCGTCCATCGCGATGTTTCACATTATACATCGTACGATGCCAAATTGGTTGACATCGCCCAACCCTAACATGTAGTTACAATGTTACTCATAGGAAGTAGAATGTCTAAAGTGAAATATCAAAATAAAGTGTTGTGCAGTGTAATTTTTTGTCAAAATTGTCATTTTTCTCCCCAGGATTCTTTGATGAATTGAAGGTTTAAAATAACAGCATCTTTTGCATTACATCTTTAGCTAGTGTCACTTTTTTGATAAATTAGGCTGGTTTTTGACTTTCAGTTTAAAGCAGTTTAAGATATGTGAATAGGTGGTTTCTGTGGATAAACATGGTTTAACATATTAAGGATGCATAGAATTTTTATTTTAAATTTTTTTTTATGTTTTTGGCTCTGAGATTGGTGTGGCCTTATTTTTTTATTTTGTGTATGTGCAGGCTGTGGTCCAGGAACAGGGTTTGATGAATGAATATAAAAGACTGAGAAGATCAGCAATTCAGACCACCATGGCACTGAAACAAAGGCATCATCCTCAGTCCGAGAGCAGCAATCCTCCAACACCTGAAAGTAAGCATACTCTGACAATCACTTATGATATCATCATTAGTTAGCTTGATGCTTTTTTGGGAATTATACTATTTTATATTTATAGTTTTGTAATATATTTGGTTATATAGTATATTCACTCATACATTGATTCATTTTTAAATGTCCACTCAATGTTCTTTTGCACTTGACTTGGTTCCTCATCCTGCTTTTCTCTCAGGTCTGCTGGGGGCACTGCAGGCTCTTAGTGCGGCAGTGATGGGCAGCTCAGAGGAAGAAGATGATGAGGAGGGTCAGGCTTTCACTGTGACACAAACACCCTCTTGTGCTGACACACATAAAGAATAGTGCTGAACACACCAATCAATTCTCTCTCACACATGCTGTCTGCCCAAACCCTCTCACAGGGTTTGATGTCTGTTTTATAATTTAATAAAAGAGATCTTTGTAAAATTAAACCTGTAGATCTTTCAGTAATCTCAGATGGTTTGCAAAATTTGTGACCTTGAACCACAAAACCATAGGGACAATTTTTGAAATGGATATTTCTACCTCATCTATAGGCTGGATAAATAAGCTTTCCGTTGATGTATGGTTTGCTAGGATTGGAGAGTATTTTTCGACTGAGTTCAACTTTTTAAAAATCTAGAATCTAAAGGATGCAGAAAATAAACATATTAGAAATATTAGAAAATTGCCTTGAAAGTTATTAAAAAACTATGTCTTTAGTAATGCATATTACTAATTGGAAATTTACAAAATATCTTCATGGAACATGATCTTTACTTAATATCCTGATGATTTTTTGCATTAATTAAAAAAAGTGATCATTTTGACCCATACGATTTATTTTTGACTATTGCTACTTAAGACAAAAGTCACATTTCTGTCAGTGCCTTTATATCTGTTTTAAGATTTAAAGCAGATTTAGTGTCAGTTATCCCATATCTTTAAGAGCAGATGAATATGAGGGAAATGAGAAGCTGCACAACACATTCACTACAGTTTAAACATTTGGGGTCAGTAAGATTTTTTTTAATGCTAAAGTCTCTTATTCTTAACAAAGATGCATTCATTTGATAAAAAAAAAAATATATATATATATATATATATATATAAATTTTAATAAAATGTCATTCCTGATGATGGCGAAGCTGGATTACTTCAGTGTCACATGATCCTTCAGAAACCTTTCTTAAATGTTGTATATAGTGTTCAAGGCGTATTTCTTTTTATCAGTGTTGATAATGTTTTCAGAATTCTTTAAATGAAGGTTATAATTTTGTGACGTTTTTAGTACATTTTTTATTAACAACAAATGTTAATCTCTTATAAAACAAACTGGCATCTAAATACTGGTGCAAATGTGAGAGAGGCAAATCAGAACTCGACATACGCCTAGTGTTTTCAAGGGACTAACTAGATATTACATTTAGAAGGAAAAAATGTATTTGCAATTTTTCATCAAAACAACCTTTAACTGTCCTTTTTGGTCGGCATCACCTTGTTTTACAACCATTCTCCTTCAGCCACCTGGCATGCCCATTTTTCACCATCCCATTGATTCTTAAACACTCCCACACTTCTTTCTCTCATGTGTATTCCTTTGTACGCAAAACTATGTCATATGATGACAGTAAATGGGTTGTGGACGTGTTTTGTTTTGACTTTGATAGCTTTTTCTGCACAACCTGTAAATAAAAGGTACGTGCATGTTTAACCACTTTGTCCTTCCTGTCATATATTTCCTTCATGTGTTCCTAAATGGATACACTCTGCTTTTAGAGCGTAGAGTGTATCCATTAAAATTTTAAGTCACCTTCAGAGAACTTTTGGAGCACTACTTGTATTTCAGGCTGAGAGACTGTGTGCTGGGAGAGAAAGGCATCACTCACTGACAGCTTGATATCTCTTCCTAGTTTGACAGGTATGTCTGTATCTTTCTGTTTTAGAAAACACTTCTCTCTGTGTCTCATTCACCTTCTGCTGGTGCGGTTTGGGGTGTATTATCCACTAAAGGGCTAAATTACAGGTTACTGAGAGGCCATAGAAGTGGCTGTTTGTGAAAGATCCCTTCATTTAAAGAGAAAACGGCTAGAGTGGCAAATAAGTTCTAGTTCTTGCTGTGTGATGTAGTATTGAAGAAATTACTGAGTGTGATTTATATGCTTTGTTCATCTTAATAGAGAGTGGTTTTGGGTAGACTTCCGCATTTCAGTAAGTCAGAGTTCATTAGAAGACATTGCTAATGTTTAATGGCTGTCTGCAGGAATTATATAATTTTGCAGGCCAACCCAGAAGCTTGCATCATCCAAAAATCATATATGATTTTTCCATTAGCTTTTAGATTACTGTAGAAAATATTAGATTTTTTCTTGATTTTTGTTTTAAACACTACTTTTTTAGTTAGTTTAACTACACCACAGTTAACGTCTTCAACATCACCAACACAAACAGCTCTCGGTCTTTATAAATAACAAGCTAAACATTTTAGTCAGAAATTAGCAAGGGCAAGAATATAAAAACAATGAGGCGTTAAAAACCTGCTAGTGAATTGAATTTAATATCTAAGCTCTGTTCTTAGCAGCAGGCTTTTTAAAAACACACATGAATACAATAATGCTGCTGTTTTGGATGTTATAATATTTAAGACCTTATTTCAGATCATTTAACTAAAAACCCATTCACATTTATGCACATTAACAGGCAATATTATCCAAAACAGTTCAATTTAAAATTCCAGTTTTTAGGAGTCATTCCTACAGTGGACGATAAATACTTTTTTTGCGTCCAGATGCTTTAGTTCCACCATACCAGGAATAAGCAGGGTCATTCTAACCAGCCAAATTTGGTTGCATCACTTCTTATCCTATTTGTGATGTCACTAACTCTTTGTCTTATGCTCCGACTTTTCATTTTCCCTCAAGACACGCTCTCTGCGGTTCCCTCAATGAAAAGCGACGTTGCTCATGTAACCATTTCTCTGAACTGCAGCTGGCCTGTGCGATTTTCCTAAAGCGCAAGCAGCTGCCATACAAGATTTGAGAGGATATGGACGAAATGTGTGCTTCAGTAATAGGTGGTACGACCCGCTGAAACCTGTGAACCTCAATGAAGGGCGATTTGTGACCTCCACTGAGCAGTTTTATGGATGTCATGCATGACTGCAAATAACTGATCGGTAATGTCACAAGTTCGCTGTAGATAAAAGCCATGAAAATTGTCTGTAACATGCGTACAACCGAGTCTGACCTCAGTTGTACAGGAACCATAGGGCATAATTCAGCTTGACAAACACGCACGCACACATACCAACAGTCTTTTTCTTCCACACACACTTTCTGCTCTCTCGTTGGGCACGTTGCAGTTGGGGTTCAGGCCTCTAGCAGATGGACAGTGAGAGTTGCTGACAGGGCATGTTTGCGTGAGCCACCCAAGGACGGGAGAGCGGTTTCCTGGGGGAACTTTTAGAGGACGGACACACAGATGAATGTGCAGGAGTGATCGAGGCCCGCTGCTCCCCCCGAGGGGGTTAAGAGGGGGAACTTAATGATGGATGAGGCTTTTATTTCCTCAGATATCTCAGAACCCTTAATACGCCCTGCGTGTATGTTAGAGGAAGGCTTTGTGTTGGTAAACTTTTGCAGAGAGGGAGAATTTGATCTCCTGCTGTCTGTGATGTCATCAGTGCTGTCGTCACAGTAGCTGCTCTTTTGCAGCGTCATCAGATGTTCTTTAAGCCACGCCCCCCAGCAGCTTTACTCATCAGTTGGATTAAATAAAAACAAAGCGGTTTGCAGGTTTAGAGGAAACCGTAGCAGGTGCATGGATAACTTCCAAGGTTTTGGAATGAGTCTCGTGGATGCAAACTCGTGAGAAAACTGACGAAAGCAGGGGTTGCGCCTGAGGAGGCAGCTAATTATAAACTTCCAGAATTTGATCGGTGGTATTAACTTGGAGGAAGCAGCTCCTGGCTAAATGTTTTCATGAACTGAATCATGTAGGATCTTGATTTGAACATCACTGGCACGGTCTTTGGGCTGTTCATTAACATATTAGCATAGAATTTACTGCCTGTTTGCATCAGCAGTACAATTTGAAGATCATAAATAAACCTCCCCTGTGATAACTCTTTCTCTGCAGCAGTGAGTGCTCTGCTTTTTAAGTGATCATCTAGCTGCGTGTCGTTTTAGAGTGTGCTTTACGTCATAAGCAGTACATAAGCAGAGTGTAACAGCCCTTAACGTTGAGTCTGAATCAATGATTCAGTCTGAATGAATGGGATTCTAAGCCTACCCTCATGAAAAAGCTATGTGCTTAATTGTATTGATTGTGCCTTTGTAGTGCACTTCAAATCCTACAAGTATATTTGAAGTTTATTTGCAAAAACAGACTACTCATGTTTAAAAATTTAATTGCGCATTCCAATTAATTTAATACTGTAGTTGAGTTCTTTTGAGTTACTAAAAAAGGCAGCTAACACAATTAAAAAAAATTTTTTTTTTTTTTGAAAATGTAAAAAACAGAGTTATCGGTTTTTGCAAATATATTTTTAATTTGTAACAAAATGCTCTTGTGTATATTAAAATAGTTATAAAATAAAAGGCCATTGAAGTCTAGTTAATCTGTAAAATGTTTATTTTGATGTTGACTAACACACTATAGCACGTTCTTGATGATTATTTTAACTGTAGAATTATTTAAATTTTTAATATATGTTCACATGCACCAAATAAGAATTTCATCATTGCAAATGGAAAAATGCATTCATGCATTTGAGATATGACAAGTTACAAGTTTACTTTACTCTAAATGGATGCAAGTACATTCTACAATACACTTTAACTATATTTCAAAGACATAAGTAATTATGAAAAATGGTTCTGCTAATTGCATTTAATATGTCAATTAAAATGCATAATCATTTAATTGCACCTAACATGCACTGTTCATGCTATTGCAAGTATGTTGTCATAATAATGTTTTCTTTTTCTTTTAAATGATGCTTTTTTGCAAGGGTGGTTTCCCAAAGCTTTTTTTTATAATATCTACTGGTATTTCATATACAGTAATTGTATTGTAATAAAATGGAATACATAAAAAGATAAATAAATCTGTTTTTCTCACTGCTGCGGTCCAGTTTGAGCGTTCAGAGATTCATCTGCAGTGAATCTGATTTGTTCTTTTAGATGGTGTGTGTGAGAGACTGCAGAGACAAGTTAGGAATGTGTTAGTACTTGCATGTGTGTGTGTGTTTGTGTGTGTGCTCAGGGCGAGTCACTATGCTTCAGTGGGTCGGCACTGAAGAATCTCTGCCTGGAAAAAATGCGGAGAATAAATGATGAAGGAGAAGAAATGGGGAAAAAAGAGTGATGGCTGCTGAGGCTGTTACTGGGTGTGTGGGTTTGAGTGCGCCTGTGTGCTTATTCAACCGTGGGTTCCTATTAGGGACTGTCCAGTGTGAGTGAATGGTATGAAGACACGCACACGTATTACCAACACTCAAATAATTTACAGCTTGATCCCGGTGGTCTGTGTGTGTGTGTGTGTGTGTGTGTATTCACTCCAGGTGGCTCATGGTCACTGCATTGTATAAAATACCCCTCATTGCTTCAGCAATTCTCTTCCAGTTTCTGAGCGGTCAGCATCACTTCAGACCCGTTAAAAATACCTGTTTATGTAAAGCATATATATTCCAACAAATGGAGTTTAGACTTGCCACTGTTTTTAGTGTCTGACATCATCCCAATCCTAAAAAAGACATTTAGCAGATTAGAAACATTTTAAATTTGGATGCATTTAAAAAGCTGAATTAAATAGGCTAATCAATGCAGATTTTAATCATTTTACACCTTTCTTCCCATTGTAATGCTTTTGTACTAAACAGCATAATTTTTAATCAACAACCCGATTTATAAAAATAATAATAATTGAAAATAATAATTTTCTCCGCCAACGCAGAGCTTGGAACATAGTTGTGAAGAGGATGGATCGAAAGCACAAGAAAGTGGTAATTTCTGGAGAAATACTAATTGGCCGTTTTTATGCAGACTTATAATTCAGAGTGACTGATGCAACCTGACACAGACTTTCTTAATAAAGTAATATAAAAAGTATCTTAAATGCGCTGTGGCTAAATCTCAGATGATTATATAACTGTGATTTTAGAAGTTTTTAGAAGTACACCAGCATTTATATATGGCCGAAAAACTTACAGACATGGACTAAAAGCCACAAATGTCCAATTTTGATTTCATGGGATCTTTGAAGGGACAGTTTGGGGCCAAGTGCCTTCTTGGAAATTGAATTGGATAAAAGCTGTTTACTGCTGAAAACTCCCATTTCTCTTAAAATCCTCATAGGAGCTTGTGTAGCTGGTTAGAATCAGAAAACATGAGCTGCTGGTTCACGATCGAATACACGCTAAAATTTGATGATGAAAAAATTTTCACAGAGATGTTTTTAGCATTGTATTCACTTTCATGCATGAAGTTTCTATTCTGCGCTGACACTTCTCTACTGCTTCATTGTCACTTGTTTGTCCGTTTCTTTCTTCAGTGTGAAAATAGGGTGCTGCAAAACACTGTTCTTGAGTCTCATTGGATGACTGCCCACCAGCTGATGCCACTGGCCACATTTAATACTGCATCACTTCCTGCACATTCATTATGGTGAGATCACAGTGACAGCTGTGCTGAGCAAAGAATACACACACACACATTCCTGTTTTATTTTTATTTTTTCAACTCAAATATATTTATTTAATTCATTCACAACTAGCCTATCTGAAGAGGCATATTTTCAAACACCTGCATAAATAATATAATGTCCACCTAAAAAAAAGTGTTTTGAAAATGTTAATTTTAATGACAAACAGGTACATTACTGGAATAAGATGATATAGAGAGCTTGAGCTCACAGGTATTTAAATGTAACCTGCAGTGTAATTATATTAGTTCACAGCTCTCAATTATTATACAGACTGAATCGGCTTTCCACTTGATTAAATATAGGACAGATAATTCCATAGGGCAGCTGATGCATGTGCTGTGTGTGTGTTTGTATAATGCATATGCAACTGGTAAGTCTCTTTAATAAAATTCTTGAGCTTGGGTTAGTATAAGTGAAACTAGAATTGATACTAAAAACATTAATATTTCAGGTTTAATTGTTATATTTTCCAGTTTCATTCAAATTTGCTAAACTTTCCTTTAATTTTGCCTGTTCATTTTCATTCATTTTTTTATTTTATTATTTTAGTTTAAGTTTGGCACAGTATAAAGTTAAACTAAATGAGTGAAGTGAAAATAAGTGTGTGTGTGTGTGTGTGTGTAATATACATGTAACCATCAGGCTGGAAGTGTCAGCTCAAGTCTCTAAATGACACTCCAGCGCCCACCTTATCTGTTGTCATGGTGGTTCATTCATGTCTCCGCCCACTGACCTAATTCTTATGTGTATTTAAGTTCTGCTTGTCCATGTGTATATTCGCTGGTCAATGTTGAGTGTATCTAGTTTTCAGAGTTACCCTGTCTTTTGTTGTATTGGATTTCACGTTGCCGACCTACGTTACTGTTTGCCGTGATTAACCCTGTTCGACTGTACTCTGACTAGGTCTAATAAACTGTGTCCACATGGATCCGTACGCATCTCGCCTCATCCGTGACAATACATATACATATAGTCATGGCCAAAAGTATCGGCACCCTTGGTAAATATGATCAAAGAATGATGTGAAAATGGATCTGCATTTTTAATCCTTTTGATCTTTTATTTGAGAAATTAACAAAACTCTGACCTTTCACTAAATTATATTAATTTAAAGGTGCCATAGAATGCATTGAGAGAATGTTTTAAATTGTTCTCTGATATGTACATAGAAGGTATGTAGCTT
>JAUMHG010000177.1:213743-246770 GCA_032359395.1 Enteromius anoplus | reverse complement strand
CTGACGACTCGTTTAGGCGAAAGTGCCCCGCCTCTTTTATTTTTTTTTTTTTTTTTTAGACAATCTTAATTTACCATGTACTGTCGGCGTCACAACTTTGCAGATAGTTTATGTTCACATACACCTACATGACACACTGCATGAACGATCATGTTTGAAAAGGCATAATAGGGGCACCTTAAAGGCTTTTAGCAGCGATCTAATTTTGCTTTGGTATTTAAATTGACTCAAGTCAATGTAATTGTAAAATGTAATTGTACTGGTATTTCGACAAGCGGTTTTAGGTGGTTTGTGCGCATTTGCCATACCGAGTGTAAGCAGTTGATCTATGGCTGTGATGACTCTTTCGCACTCGTCATCTCGTGTGTGCAGCCCCCACTCTCCCTCCTGAGGGGTGTAGAGCAGGGCCTGAAGCTCGTCCTCTGTGACTGGGACACTACCCCCGTGCTCCTCTGGAAGTGGAGCTGGAGATGGTCAATCACACCATTAGATATGTCAGAACGTGACTGGCTGATTTAGCATCAGATTTTAAGCGTGTCAGTACCTTCTTCAGGTATGGGCTCTATATCCCACGGACTCATTTTCTCCCTCTCTCCATTATCCCACCTGCAAAACAACACACGCTAATTATTAAAAAGATTTAGAGCAATGATAAGCCAGTGGTTTAACTCTGTATTTACGCACCTGACAATGTAGCACTGAAAGAGGCTGTCTGGGTAGTCCGACTGAAATGGCTCTTGACACTCCACCGATCCAAACCACCAGGCATCATCAATGATGCTCCTGAAATGTTGACCTGAACACAGATATTTCACAGCTGTTTTTCCCTACTTGCATGCTATTTTATGAACATAATAAAATATTTGTTTATAGCACTGCAGCATTTATAATATCTGTAATAGCTACTAATCCTGCACGCTTTCTAGCATTTCTATGCATTGATACTGGCACAAATCAGAAGAACCCAGTCAACCCACCTACAAGTCTCATTTTCTCATTCAGACCCCTTCTCACTAACTGATCCAACAAGTAATGACGCTCATTCTCTTAAATTCACAACCCGCCTTTTCTCAACAGGTAACATGATTTAAGGCATCATTTACAGCCTTAATGCAAACAAACATTCTCCTAAATGTAGAGGTTTGCTCAGGGACTCTTGCATATACCACAGATTTAAGCACAAACACACCAGGCTGCCAGTTGCGTTCTTTGGCCTCATTATAAAACTGTTGTAGCACCAGAAAGTCAATGACATCAGGCATATCATGATACCTAAAGAGACACACAAAGACAGCTATTAAGTCATATTCAAGATCAAAAACTATCCTAATATCTATTTTAAATGTATTCGTCACAATAATATAGTAATTAATTAAAATATAAGACAATGTGCTAGTGTGATTTTGAGAGAATATGTGTATATACTTCAAGCTGAAGGATTCGTTGGTCATTTTCCCTGAGGTGGGGTCCAGGAGAGCCAGTTTGAGGCAGCACAGAGTGGGTGGCCCGACTTCATATTTAATACCCACTACCTTTACAGACTCCTGATCCTAAGAGAACACACAGACAACATACTTTCATGTCCCTGTCTGGATGCAGAATGGCCCAACCACTGTAATGCAAACTAAATTACGCCTAATAACGAGTGGGAGCGATGATGAAAGAGAAAAATAATCCCCTTACCCTGAGGTTCAGGCGGTTCCAGGGCTGTTTCTGAGGGTTGATGCTGTAGGCTTTGGCACGGCACACGGCTCTGACATATGCTTGATGACCCTGACGGAAATATATCAGCTACAGAGGAACAAAGAAAGAGGAATGGCTTAAAAGATGTGCATGTAGGATGAAAACATTTGTACTTACTTTTGGTTATTTTGTGTGTGCCTATATTTATTGAAGGGACTCACCTCATCTCCCATTTGAGGTACAAAGGGTGATCGTCTTGGAATGGTCTCCATGATCCAAGTCGGGGGCAACCATTCTTCTAAATCACCAGCAGGCACAGACTAAATACACAAACACACATTAGCACAGAAGAGAAAATATAGATAGAAGGAAGAAGGATAGATGTATGCTCACCCGCTGTTTTGTCTGTTTAGGTTTCTTTTTCTTCTCAGTCCGTTTACTCGATCTCTCAGCCTCCCCTTCTCCCTGCCCCGTGCCCTCTTCCTCCTCAGAGCTACTGCTCCCAGCAACACGAGCCGGCAGCCTTCTAGATGTTCGCTTTGGAGGCTGGAGGTTAATTCCCGCATCCGCCGTCCAATCAGAATACTCGCTAGAAGAATCACTGAAAATGGAGAAAAAAAGAAGAAGAAAAAAAACACAACAAAAGAAATTTTTTAAAACTTCACTCAACATATAAGCATATAAATTAATGTATTAACTATCATGAACAAACAATAAAACATGCATTTACTACAGTATTTTTGTTAACATTAGTTTATAAAATACAACCATTCATTGTTAGTTCATAGGGCATTAACAAGTGTTAACAAACACAGCTTGTGATATAAATGATGCATTAGTAAATGCTGAAATTAGCATTAAAAGCTGTAAGAGTTCATTATTAGTTCATGTTAACTGGTGTTAAATAAAAAAAACGTATAGTCAAGTTTTACCATTTGATCTGGAATATTGGTCTAATACAATCTTTGTTGCTACACCTGTCTAATTTTGTACAGAGACAAAGACTAAAAGCCGCAAAATAAATAAATATCCATTTAAACCTAACTATTAGCCAGTTCTTGACCTGGGGCCTGTTCCATAAAACAAGTTTACCAAATAAGCCAGGCTTGTTTCAGTAAGTCCGACTCATTTTGTAACAAATCTACTGACAATAAGCCTGACTAACCAAAATAAGCCTGGCTTTTACTCTAATCTTGTTTTATGGAACAGGCCCCAAGTATTGTTTAAAATGTTAAATATTGTGATTGGGTATGAACCTGGAGCTACTGTCATTCTCCCACTGAGCTTCACCATCAGAGGACACTTCAGTGTTCTCATTCTTCTCCTCCTCCTGCTGGGTGCACGCATTCAGAAACAATATTTAATATTTAATTAAGCACTTTTTAAACAAGAAAATATACAGTGTATAAAAAAAACTATTAACACTGCCTTCTTACCTCCACTTCACTGTCGGACTCTGCCACACTTCCCTCGTCGTGGGTGTATGAGAGCGCACTTGTGCTGCGTCTCCTTTCTCGAGTCGAGCGGGTCTGATACGTGTGTCTCTTCTGCTGCGGTCTGCGCTGAGGTCTCCGTAACGTGCGAATGTTTTCTCCCACTGGCTCACTCTAGAGATAAAGAGGGAGAAAAGTTAGGTTTAGGCTTGTACTGTGGTTCGGCACTGACTTTATATGTCTTCATGTGTATAAAAACGCACTCCTGTTGTGGGTGCAGATTTCTTCTTCTTGTCAATGTTGTAGAAAGACCTTTCTACCTCTCCTTTAGCACGCCTAATGTCTTCCATCACTCTAAACATACAAAAACACATCACATCAGTGTTAAAGCTCTCAAAGCTGTTCATACAAGGCCAGTTTACTGCAGTGAATGGAAACAATGTAGATTTTAAAGGGAAATTAGTGAATCATTTTAATAAAAGACAACTACTGTACAACCTATATATATATACAGTGAGGTCAATAAGTATTTGATCACTCTATGATTTTGGAAGTTCTCTTACTTAGAAATCATGGAGGGGTCTACCATTTTCAGCATAGGTGCATTTCCACTGTGAGAGACAGAATCTAAAAAGAAACATCCGGAAATCACATTGTATGATTTTTCAACAATATATTTGGGAATTACAGTGTCAAGTAAGTATTTGATCACTACAAAAAAATTTACAGAAGCCTTTTCAACAATTACAGAAGTCAAACGGTTCCTGTAGTTCTTCACCAGGTTTGCACACACTGCTGGAGGGATTTTGGCCCACTCCTCCATACAGTTCTTCTCTAGATCTGTCAGGTTTCGGGCTGTCGCTGGGCAACACAGAGTTTCAGCTCCCTCCAAAGATTATCAATTGGATTTAGGTCAAAAGACTGGCTAGGCCACTCCAGAACCTTGGTATGCTTCTTACAGAGCCACTCCTTGGTTTTCCTGGCTTTGTGCTTTAGGTCATTGTCATGTTGGAAGACTCAGCCACGACCCATCTTTAATGCTCTGACTGAGGGAAGGAGGCTTTCCTCTCCTTGATACAGTGCACAAGTAGATAAATAAATAAAAATGGTAATGTCCAGGGGCTGTGAAATCCACATATTTAAAGTCTCTTGTGCATGCAAATATGATTTATTTATAGTGGCTTGTGATAGAGTGATTAAGACCAAAAGGTTCTACTTTGGTCTCATCTGACCACAAGACTTTCTCCCATAACTCCTCCTCCATCCAGATGGTCCCCGACAAATTTCAGACGGGCCTGGACATGGGCTGACTTAAGCAGACCTTAACCTTGCATCTGATCCAAGATTTTAAACCATGACGTCTTAGTGTATTATTGATAGTAGCCTAGGAAACGATGGTCCCAGCTCTCTTCACGGCATTGAGAAGCTCCTCCCGTGTAGTTCTGGGCTGATTCTTCACTATTTTTCGCATCATTGATACCCCACGAGGAGAGGTCTTCCTTGGGGCCCCAGTCCAAAGGGACATTGACTGTCACCATTAGCCTCTTCCATTTTCTGACACTTGCTTCAACAGTTGTTCTTTTTCACCAAGCTGCTTGGCAATTGCCCCGTAGCCCTTTCCAGCTTTGTGAAGGTCAACAATTTTGTCTCTTGTGTTTTTTGACAGCCCTTTGGTTTTGCCCATGTTGCTACTTAAGACTTTGGCTGATTGCGGGGTGCACAGGTGTCTTTATGGCAGCTAACAACCTCAAACAGGTGCTACTAATTTAGAATCATGAGCAGAGTGTAGCTGGACTATTTAAAAGCAAAATCACAGGTCTTTGAGGGTCAGAAATCGGGATGAGAAGCAAGTGATCAAATACTTAGACACAGTAATTCCCAAATAAATTGTAAAAATAAAAATTAAAAAAATCATACAATGTGATTTCCGGATTTTTATTTTTAGATTCTGTCTCTCACAGCGGAAATGCACCTATACTGAAAATTGTAGACCCCTCAATGATTTCTAAGTAAGAGAACTAGCAAAATCACAGGGTGATCGACTACTTATTATGACCTCACTGTATATATATTTATTTGTGTGTGTGTGGTAGTTTTATGTAAATATGCATTGGAAAGTCATGTAAATTAAAGTCTTCCAAGGGCGGGTTTATAATTAATATACATTTGTAGATCAGAAAAGGGGAAATAAATAAGTAAATATAAATAATTAAATGAAAATAATTAAATGTACATAAAATGGGAATAAAATGCATTTTAAAATCATGACAACTGGAGAAGTATTGTATATTGTATTGTAATACTTGTACCTGAATATACCAGACTGGACTTCATTAACCACCACGCGACGGCTCCATGCCAGAAGGTCTCTCTCAGTGGCGATCTGACTGCGGGGGGCATTATTATGCATCTGCCGTACACCCTCAACTTGTCCGCTGCGTCGCAGCCCAACGTTAGGGGGTGACAGAGGACCGCCTGCCACCTCAGCACCTACTGATCAACAGCTTTAATTGTCACAACCTCTAAACTATCAGCTTCAAGCAAACTAATGTCTTAAATTCTAAATAATTTTAATGTAATAAACAGAAAATATATGAGATACGGTCTGCATTTTGCCCCATCGATGTGTAATAACAGTACCATGAGAAAACAATTCTCCAGAACATCATTGCAATTTCTATAAAACATTTTAAAAGGTTAACTGTGGTTTGTTCTCACCTGTAGGATTTCCTGAGTTGAGTCGCTCATCTTGCTGGTGCTGGAGCTGCCTAATCAGGTCATCCAATGGGCTTTCTTCCTGAGAATCATCTGTAGTCTGCTGGCCAATCACCTGCTCAACCACTTCACCATCACCTAAAAATATTTAACGACTTTCTCAACTAGTTCTCTCATACAAGTATGACTATATATGGCTTGAACATAAACACAGCCAGCTTCTTATTTAATATGATTAACATTAGCCATGCAATGTGTGCAGGTCAGGACACTACTGAGGTTGTCATATTCATAGTAGTCAAAAGAAAATAAACTTATGCTCAAGAGGTTGAACTGAAGTAAAAATGCATTTTCACTCCACTGTCAAGAATGACATTTGAACAAAACTATGTATTAATTTGACAACACTTGTGTAAAATATGATCACTATAAATTAAACAGGCAATCTATATAATAATAATAATAATAATTACAATTACTACAGCAGTAAAATGTATGTTAATCAGGCAGTAAAGCTTTGTGTCATTTGTTATTCACCATTTAGCCGTGAATCAATTTACCGTTAGCCATGTATCCGAGCTGTGGCACAAGCTGCTCTTCTTTGCAGTTTTCTCTGCCCGGGACCAGGCGCTGGTAACGAGGTGGGTGGGGGTTCCCATCTACATCCACCAGAAAAGGTGGAGGCATAAGATGGGGTGCTTGCTGTGTCTGCTCATCTAGAACAAAGTTATTGGAGTCCCGGATGAGCGGCCGGAAATCCGTATGGAAGAACATTTGGTCTGGAATCTGAAAGCAGAGTTAAGAGTTGGAATGCAAGTGGTTTCAATCAACCGCACCAAAAGCACAGAACTCCACATATCTGGGACGCAAACATACCTTTTCATAAGACTGACTGCACCCAAATCCGAAGATGAGCAGATGACCATGAGAGTCTGTGCAGGCAAAGTGCTGCCCGTCCACAGAAAATTTACAGTCAAACACAGCACCATGACCCTGGCCTTCAATCTAACACAGACAAAAAGAGAGAACATTATTACATTTCTTCCCAGAGCAGTATTTTACCAACATCTAGACACTACAGTTTAATAATTTGGGGTTGCAATAGTTTTTTTTCCCCTTTGTAAAATATATTTTTGAAAGAGATCTTTTATGCTTACTATATTTAAGACTATATTTATTTGATATAAAAAAAAAAAAAAAAAATATATATATATATATATATATTAAATAAATAAATAAATAGATTTCCATGAAAACTAATAGTTTTTTTTTTAGGATTCTTCAATTAATAGAATGTTTAAAAACAGCGTTCATTTATATGTAAGTCCTTTCTAAAACATCAACAACTTTTGGTCACTTTTGACTGATTTAGTACATCCTTGCTGAAGTAATAATTTGTTTTCCACTTGTTACCCCAAACCTTTAGAAGAGTAGTGTTTATGAAGAGTTTGTTTGCAAAAATCGGTAAATGCCACTTTTTTAAAAGAATGAGCTTTTAGTCATACATTATTCTCCACATATAGCATGATCTGAACCCTAAAACACATTTTGTCCAAAACAAAACAAAACAAGCAAAAGAAAACAGTATTGTCCACTTTCAAAACAACGCAAGTTCCTGTTTTACTGCAGAAGCTGACAAACGCCCTTGTTGTTTTTGAACAGAAGCCGATAGGTCCATTTTAGTGAATCAGCACGCTGTATTCAGGTCAGATGACAAGACCACTTTTACTTTTGAAAAGACACGCTAGCTGAAAGGAGATGCCAAAGCTTACTGAAAGTAATCAACGAACTTGATGAACCTTAACCTGTGAGATCTTCATGGCATAAAAGGAAAATAAAACCTTTATCAAGCATCTACACTGCCATCTGAGGAGATGACAAAGATTATTTTTTCTCTAAAACTTGTGGAGATATCTGCTTGTGCCAAAAAAACCCTGACTGTTATATTCCAAAACAAATTTGTAATATATGTGGAGAAAAAAAACACGCTTTATATGAACTTTAAATTATTACATTTCCTTTAATTTTGAACTGAAACAAAAGATTTGTTACATCATCTCACCATATTGAAGAAATTTCTGATCTTGATGCCTTTACCGAGGTCCCACATGTAGATGTTACCATCATGACCAGCTGATAACAAGATTCGGGAGTCAAAGGGATGTGCTTCCAAAACAAACACCTCATCATCATGACCCTATGAACAGAGGAACATCTGCATAAATTAACAATCCATAATTGGCAATAAATCATAGGAAGCGCCTCTTTAGAATTACAAAACAGGAACCCGAAGGAACAGACTGAATTCTACCTCACATGCATGCACACATACCGACAGCACATGTAGTAATTGGCCATTTGCTGAGTTCCAGACTTTGAGGAGGCAGTTTGAAACAGCTGTGATGATGGAGCGATCGCAACGATCCCACGCGACCATAGTCACCACCAACTTGGTCGATTTGTCATCGCCTGATATCACAGCACTCCTGCGAACACAATACATATGTCCACACAGATGTAAAAAAAAAAAAAAAAAGAACAACATTTAATCTTAATGTAATTAGACTTGTTTCGAGCGGTGCTTGGGAAACCCTGCCTGCTCTCCTACTGACCCTGGTAATCTGGTGGTCATGTCCAGCACCGTACTCTTCCATTCCTGCTGTTGGTAATGCCAAATCCGAGCTGTACCATCCCGACTACCACTCACAAACCTGAGACTGGATTCAAAAGGACGCCAAAACACAAACACAGCGTTAAAAACACCCAGAATAAATACAATAAGTACATCCCAATAAAACAAAAGGAAGCACATAATGATCGCTAATAATAAACTCACCTGTCTATGTTATTGCAGAACTGAATAGCTACAACTTTATCCTGTAAGAGAAAAACATTGTTGTACATTGTCAGCACAATATACAGTCATGACATTTAAATTTTCATTTTGTTACAGGTTTCTCATTTTCCAGTATATAATACAATTTCTGGCCATTCTTCTCTTTTCCGATACTCCATCTCTCTCGTCTTCTTATCTGCCAACTGGTTTATTTCTCTACGTCTCTTGCTCTTACCGTGTGGGAGTCCAGGTCAGAAAACTTCACAGGCGTCTCTGTGCCGAGGTAGTAAACTTTGATCATGTGATCTGTCCCTCCAGTGGCCAGGAACAAACCGCCTAGAATCAAAGAACGCAATATTTTAACCTTTTATTCACTGTCTGATCACGAGACACTAATGATACTACAATTAATAAACACGAGAAAGCTGGATGACAACCGATCAGAGAGTTAGAGTGGGAGTGTGGGTAAACACACCAGAGCTGAAGGAACTGCAGGATATCTGGACTCCGGGACGAGAACGCTCCATAAACTTCACAGGCCGATCACTGCAAACACAAACACACGACTCGGTGCAAATTTGCTCTTTATAAAATCATTGAATAAACGACATGTGGCAAAACAGGTCATTTAAAATGGACAAATGACACTTACTCAAACTTCATACTGAGTGAGTTCCACTGCCAGAAACACACCATCCCATCAGCTCCGGTGGTGGCCAGATGCCGAGAGGAACCTAATGCTGATGGAGAAAACTGCAGAGATAGAAAGAAAGATCCCTTTAAACACACTCTGATCTGAATTAACAGTACCTGCTGAGCAGCATTACTGTGACCGAGACACTGAAATCACCAGCTCATGTGTAAAAGAACGTAATACCATGCTTCACACACCTGTACGGAGGTGATTGAGGCGGTGTGCCCCTGCAATACTGCCACAGGTGCACAGGTACGCAAGCACCACACACGGACGATCTTGTCACAGCTGGCGGAAGCAAGGAGTGTGTTCTCGAAATTTACTGTCATGTCTGAAATCTCTGCCGCATGCCCGCGTAGAGTGGCTAGGAGACGGCCATCATCCGTCACCCAGATCTTCACTAGACAGTCATCAGAACCCTGATAGAAACAAGTTAATAAACCTTGATGACAAGTATCACAAAACAGTGTTACCAGGGTTACTGTGTTCTTTTTCAAGATCAACAATTTTACATAACATACTTTAGACAAGACAATCGGGCCCAGATGCAAAATTCATTTACCGTAAAAATGCGCTGCCCGGTGCGGTCAAACGCCACACAGTACACTGATGAGAGGTGGCCCAGAATCCTTCGATGCATCTTCATGTGCTGATAGGTACAGGAGGGGAGGACATGGCCAAATCGAGCCACTCCTGTTTTTTGGCGAGCACCCATGATTGACACTGAGCAGTGAGATTTAGAGAGATTACAATCAACTTCCACAACAAAAAATAAGAAATGATAGTTGGGCTACACTAAAGGCCATTACCGGGTCACTGATCATAACATACTAACATCCAGCATTAAGCTATGGTCAAACTAGACACAATATTGTAATATGACTTTACAATCTGCGGCACTTAAAAATAAAAAATAAAAAAATAATTATAATAAAATGTACAGTACATAAAAATATGCAATCTAATTTAGTCCACCCTAACACTGCAATTCAGTGAATTTTAAGTTTGCATTTGTTTAATTGAGTAAAATTTGCATGATCACATTTGCATGCATATAAATGGAAGTCAATAGAAGGGTAAGTGTAGGGTGACTGGCCTTAAAAGTTGTGATGAAATTAAATAGAGAAAGATGTTTTCATTTGTACGCAGTGTTTATTGAATGAGGGGGAAAAGAAATTGTGGGGAAACTCAAAATGAATGTGAGCTTGCAGTTGATTGTGGAACATTTAAGTAAACTTTGTCGAAATTGCAGGCATTTTATTCTCCCTCTTTAAGTTTCGTCCGTTTTCTCCACTTTTAAAGAAACTCTCAAGTGTCCTAAATGTCAGTGTGCAGTGTCATTTGGAAAACAGGGATTCCCTTTATGTTCATAAACCCATCACTGACTCCTGAAACACAACACAGCATTTCGGAGGACAGGACTCACCTATATTTGGTGGTTTGGCACAGTTGAGAGATGGTTCTGGGGGCCGTCCCCTGTGCAAGGCGACAACTGCAGAACCACTCCATACTGTATGAGAAGAACCTGAGAGAGAGAGAATGACTGTGTCAAAATATTTATCCGTGTTAGATGGAGAAAACTCATGTAAGGGAAAGAGTTTGTGTGATCATGTGCGCTGTTCTCTACTCTTTGTTGCTCTTCATTGTTCTCTGCTGTATAGTGATTGTGTGCATCTCACTTTTTGCTGTCCGTAGTAATGACTGTCGCCCGCTGCCCAGTAAACTGTGGACTCCAGGAACACTGGGAGGAATGTGTTTATCTATCAATGGGCCAATCTGCTCGCACACACGCAACAGGTAATCCGCAGGTATGTGCTGATTTAACAAGACCTAAAACATACACAGGAGGTCTTTGATAAATAAACTGTAAGAGGCAGAGCAAAGCTGATTTGCGTTATGATTAAAATAAATAAATGAAACACTGCACAGAAATATACATTGAATTATTATTTAACACATGCTTTTCTCCTAAGCAACTTACAAATGAGAACATTAAAAGTAACCAAAGCCAACAACAGAAGAAATGCTGAGCAACTAAACATAGCAAGTTTTTTTTAAATAATAAATAATAAAAAAAATACAAATAAAACAAGTAAATAGAATAGAAAAAGTATAGGAAACACTAGTGTTAGATGGTCTTTTTTAATAAAAATAAAAGTAGTCAAAAGAATAGAAAAATAGTCGTTTTTATAATAAATAAAAAAAATAAAAATAGAATAGAAAAAGAACAAAGAATGCTAGTGTATATAGAAATAGCGGTTGCAACAATTTGTTACATATTATTGGTCTTCAGACTAGCGTGAATTTTACTTTATTTCACCAGAACAATCCATATTTTTTATCCTCATTCCTAAAAGTCCACCCCTTTTCCCTCCACACACACACACACACACACACAAAAGCGTCCGCCTCGTGTTAGCCAATCAGAACTCTTCTCCACCCATCTTCCTAGTCTCTTAAGTAGCAACTGATGTTTGATTGGCTGCCGTCTTTAAGTGACGCAGCCACCCACCAATCTCCTCTCGCTCTGTTTGCACTGCCGTAACGCCTCTGGCCGGCACGCACAAAGCCTTTCATTTCAAAACAAATATTTTTTTTATCTCGGTTCCCGAAATTAAAACTTTCCCACACCAAAACCAATCCTCGTGTATAATACAGACCATGTTCCCGCCACCAGCACGGCTCCCTCGATTAAACGCTTTTTTCAGTTTTATGCGTTGTAATGTGAGTGAGCCAAGCACCTGTGAGAGCTTGGTTCTGAATTCACATGCGTGTGTGTGCGATAGAGTTTATTTAATCTCACCCAGTCTTCAAAGCTACGCGTAAACTCCTTTCCATCCCAGCTCCAGCGCTTCGGGATGACCTAGACACAGCGGGGAGAAAACACACCACACGCAGGATTTAGACACGCAGCGGCGTTGACAAGAGGAGGAGATGCTGATGTTGGGATATTAGAGAGAAAAACGGGACTGAGTGGGAGAAGAGGGACGAAACTCACTTCGTATTCGTGCAGCTCCTGCAGCAGCATCTGCAGAAACACACACACAGAGGGTTACACACAGCGTAACACACACTCACCGCTGCACACCGACACTCACACGCCGCTATCGGCCTCACCTGAGCGGATTTCTGACATGGTCCAGACTGCAGGAATCTGGCGATCAGGTAATAAAGTTCTGCAGAGAAAGAAACACAACAACACCAGCCGTTAGCTTTAGCTTAGCCTAGCTTAGCCTCGAAGCTAATGCTAAAATAGTGCTTAAAGTCTTCCCAGCGATAAAGACGCGGGAGAGCCGAGTGCTGCCCACCGGCTTCAATCTGCGAGCACGGTTCCGCCGCCATGGCCCGGTCCAGACGGTGGGTGGAGGTTCTTGAGGAGGTCTCCACTTGCTAAGAGCGGCCTGCGCTGTATTTGCTCTCAGCGTCTCGGCCTGCAGCCGCCGCTCATGCTGCTTTGTTTGAGCGCCCCCGCGCGGCGACGGTTCGCCGGTGCCCCGCAGTACCGCGCGCTTCCGCCAGCGGCGCACTGATAGCGCACAGGTGAGCTCACCATTTCCACGGCGGACATTTTGGAGTACAGTTGGGTGATTTATTGAACCCAACAGCAGAGCTGTTGAATTGCAATAAATGGGACTTGTTTCATGTTTAACATCGATCACAGGTCGCATGTGTGCGAGAAACATAAAATCCTCACAAGGAAATGTCCCATACTAAAGTTACTGTGCCATATACATATGTGTTATGTAAGGTATGGTTTCATAAATGTTACGCAATACAATTATGTAAGATGCACATATCGAATAAAAGTTAAATTACAACCATCAAACGTTTTAGTTTTTTAACAAAATGTTTGGTAGATACAGAAATAATTTATCCTGGGTTGGTGAATATCATGTTTGTTTGTTTGTTTTTTTCAACATTTTCTTTATTGTATGATTGGGTTCATAATGTGCATGAAAGCTCTGATTTATTACAATAAAGTTATTCAATTGTAAACAATTTCTTTATCCTGAATATTTAGAATATTTTTATTGATGACTGTTGTTTTCTCTGAATACTTTTTATGCTTTTTTTCCTCCACTTTATCTCCGAACCTTTTATTAGATTGAACAGGATACTGTACAATTTACATTTATAGCAGCAATCCTAGTGCAAATAAATAAGGAAAAAGTACAAAGGAACAAAGCCGGCATTTCATTTATCCTCCTTGAATATATTTCCTTGATGTAAGTGTTACAAAATTAATCATTTTAAAATTTTGAGAAAAGTTTTGTCTTCGTTTGATAACAGAGTATAAAAGATCCCAAAGGACATCAGCTTGAGAACATACCCATTTTTATAAAGAATGTGGCATTTATATATATATATATATATATATATATAGTAAATGCAAAGAAGTAAAGAGTAAAAACCTAAATATGTCTTATGAATATAAGTCGAGCCATAACCTTTATTTGCATTTAGGGTCCGTTTTGTGAACTTTTTTTGTGAATATTCTAAAGTTTCTGAACTTGTTCCACTTTTAAGAGACAGTTAAGAGAAAAACATCAGATTCCAGGGTAACAACCTATTGTCTTATGAATATAAGTCATGATTTATATTTGCATTTAGGGTCTGTTAGTCTCAGCTGTTGTGTATTTAGGCATTATTTGTTCAGATATAAATGCAGTGTGAACCAATGGTGAAGTTATATATTGCACCAACCACTTATTAACTGATAATAACTGATTATAAATAGCATATGCATAAAAACTATATATATATATATATATATATATATATATATAATATCCAGTCAGCGTAAAAGACCACAACAGACATATTGAGGAAAACTCCAATGATGGATTTTTATTGAGTGAGACCAAGAGCATTATAGGGGACACTAAATACTTTTTCCACAGATGAATTTTCAGTGTTAAAAAAATTCCAAAAAACCCTTTAAATTATTTTTCTTTGAATCTCGTAATTTCAAAAAAGTCCTCTATAACAACAGAAAGTTTTTTTTTTCTGGCCTCCTAACAAAGCCCAGCTATCGGTTTCAACAAATTGCAAAGGTGGTATGATTCTTAAAAAGCCAGGAGTCACCATCTAATGCTGAACCTGGAATGTAAGCAGTTTGTCTTTAGTTGTTTTCTCTCTTTTCTTCTACATGTGTTGAACTCATTCCTCTTTCTTAAAGACAATCAATTACTATTAAAAGAAAAATAAAACAAACCCCATACAGAAACATCACAGACTCCAGAGCAACATCACGAGCACGAACGGACATACAGACTGAGAGCCTCCTCCCACCTCCCACTCCTAAACCAAGCTACAGACCATCCGCTTAAAAAAAAAAAAAAAGAAGAAGAAAGAAGAGATAAAAACAGAAAAATCAACAAAACCAAAGAAAGTCGCCGCCTTTTTTCACACCTCTCGTGTTGTAGACACCTGATAAAGCTGCGGCCGAACACAAGACTCGTTTAGTCAGCTTTATTTTTTTTTTGTGCTAAAAACCTGAACCAGTATTTACAAATTCGCTGATAAAAATATTCCTCTGTTGGTGATGGGCAGAGAGGAGGTTGTTGAGAGAGCTGGGAAAGAGAGAGGAAGATAAAAGAAAGGAAAGGGGGGAAAGGATGGACGGACGGATGGATGGACAGGCGTGGTGCTACTCTGTCTTCGGGTCATCCTTCTCGGCCTCTGCCGCCTCGTCTGGAGTTTTCTCAACCTGCGCAATAAAAAAGGCCCAAACCAATAAGAATCAAGAAGGACAGCCTCTGCACCAATCAGAATCTTTCTTTACACATCTCCTTTGTCTTGGTTTTGAGTGATCTGGAGAATTATTTTAACTATGTCACCAAGCACTTTGGCAGTCCTATTAGAAAATACTAAATAAAGCATTACAAGCATCATGGCCTATGAATGACAGACACTGATTTGAGGTAGACTGCTGTGTATGTGCATGTATACCTCATTGGTCTTAGTCTCCCCATTTTCTGATTGGTTCTCCTCCTTGGACTCCTCAGCCTTTGCCTTTGCTTTCTTGTCTTCCTTTTTATCATTCACTTCCTTCTCTTTCTGTCAGGGAGGAAACGACAGGGCAAGTGAATGACTGTAGAGCACTACGTATGAGGTTACACACCTAAGCATGGAGATGAGCATCATTTACAAAAGCATGAAAAGTGTAAATACCTTGGGAGTTTTTTTCGGTTTGGGTTCAGGTTTTGGAGGTGTTGGTTTCTGAACGGCAAGGAAAACGCGATTTACTCACAAACATACTTTTCGATGTTTAAAACAATACATGTTCAAATAAATGGAAATAATGCACAGAATGGTTTATGTTGTTCTACCCTATCCTAGATTTAGCATATCGTTTTAAATGACTGGCAAAAACCATGTTGAAATAAAACTAACCTATACAGAATATGCTGCAAGTAAAGACAATATATAACATGTGCAGATATATTGTGTTTATTTTGACCTTGGTTAAAATAACTAACGTTGGTTGTAGAATTTAAATAGTCTAAAATCAATTCCCGAGCTATATTTCAAAGTTTCCTAAGTCTTTTGAGGTCAAAAAAGTTTTAAAAGCAAAATACTGAAATAATGGAAACATTAAAAATAACTTACCGCTTTAGTAACTGAACTTACCGCTGACAGTCTAGCAGACCTTCTCTGAGGCTACGAGAGGAAGAAAAATCATTATTTAAAGACAAGCATGAGAGATCAGTCAATTGTTCCCTGTCCTTATGTCACTTCTATTTTGTGTACTTAGCAAGTTTAAACTTGGCACAGTGTACTACAAATCTTATTGGCTCTTATGATAAATTATTTGTTGTTTCTCTTGTTTGCAATTCGATTTCGGATGAAATGTTCCAGCTAAATAAAAACCTTTACATATACAGTAATGCACATGTACTGGTTCTGATTACTTGAATATGCAAGCCAAAATTGCTTTAGATATTTCAATAATTTTCCTTTCTCACCTCCTCCTTGACTTCTCCATCAGTTCCCTGCAAATCAGCAAAACAAATAATCACAAGTTAGAACATGAGCTATGATTTTATTAACATAAAGGGCGGGAAAAACAAAAAGGAAACTTGTAGAAACACTGGGATGTGCTGTTCTGCACGTTTGTAAAGGTCAGCAACATGCAGGCATGCTTTTTTTTTTTGGTTTATTAAAGCTTCAATGAGCTTTGGCTGAGCAGTCGAGAAAAAGTTTGTTTGTCGGTGGACATCAGCGCAAAATGGTGAGCCGATTTTTTATTTATTATTTTTCACGGAGGCATTTCACGACACTGGCTCCACACATTTGAATAAGGAGGAGGGGCGCGATGATCCCAGCTCAGCGCTGCCACCTGGCGGCAAGCAGGCGTCATGACACTCCTCTTCCACGGCGAACAAAGAAAATGCATTAAAATTGTTTAAAAACGCGACCGTCTTTTCGCAAAATTGCCACCATTCAGACAATTAGAGCTATCCAGCTATTTTTTAATCACCATTCGACGGCGACTGAGGCACGATTGCGCTTATAATCGTCGGTTTTCGCGTCGCGCTGTGCTGGAGATGGAGAGAGAGAGAGGGCAGCATGGCTGCGGTTCCACGGGCATGAGATCAAGCCGAGCTTCAGCACAGCGCTGCTCCACTAAAACCCTTCTGTTTAACGCACCACCGTCGACAAAAACACCGCGGTCCGGCGGGAAAAAATCGCAAAATTGACAACGATTTTTTACCTGCCCACTGATTCTACAGAAGTCGCCTGGATTTTTATTAAAAAACATTGTCTCGAGGGCTTCCTAATTTCACGACTGATTAGTAAGGGCAAAAGTGTAGCCGTACGCCGCGCTCGGCTTTTCTACATACCTTTCTCTTGGGCATGTTGAGTTTGGGATATTTTTCTTCTTTTATGCAAAACTAACAGGTTATCTTTTGTGATTCGGAGTTCACAGTTCAGGAGACTGTCGTCCGCTATGCACTAATTCTGTAGTAAACACAGGGCTACATTAGAGCCAGTGGTTGAATGGGAGGGTGGGGGCGGGGCCACACTGTGACTGACGTTCCGCTTCTCCAATCAACGGGCGTCTGGGTCCACCACCGAAGAGGCAGATTCTTACCTCCGCTGTGCTTTTACGCGCGAAATCCTGAGGTGGAAATCCAACGGCGCACCTTCCTGTAAAAAAAAATTCCCCTTCCAACACGTTAAAAACCTATAGTTTGATGTGCCTTTTGCTCCAAACAAAGCTCAGCCGTACTGTGATGCGAGGAGGAATAGCTCACCGTTTATGCCGAGTAATAAAGTCAGACCCTCCTTCATAACTGTATGCGCTGTATGGCCACATCATCTCTGACTCAGTGAAGTTCACTTATTGCTGACTGTATTGTTTGAAGCAGGTGTGAAGATGTATCTGCTAGCCTTAATCATGAGCACTTACTGGGAAAACATGCTGAAGTGCATGTACAATGAAATATAAATACAACTAGTATGTGTCAATCTTAACAGAGAAGGGAAGCCACAAGCAATTTCACACTTCTGCTTTATTTAGGCAGAGGACTAATCTGTGTAAGTGTTTGGGTGCGGGTGTGTGTGTGTGTGTGTGTGTGTGTGTGTGTGTGTGAGAGAAATATAACTGCTTACTTCCTCTGTTGCGACCCAGAGCCGAGACACCAGATCAGAGAAAACATCTCGATAGATAGATACATAGATAAGCTATCCAAAAGGGACAATATACACTGAAAACTGCTGTTTTTTTAGCTGTAGGCTTGGAAGGAATCCACTCTAAAACATTTGGTAAGCTTCTTTTATTGTAAATAGTCAGTTGTTATGGCTATAGCATGATATGCTGGTGTTTTTTAACCTATTTGTCTAAAGGATTTGAGCAGTCTTTGGGGTAGGCCTATTTGATTGATCTGATTAGAGTGATAAAAATGTAGTAATTCTGCACATTTCAAGTCTTTAAAGGAAGTCCAACCCGAAAGTGAATTCTGTCACCATTTTCTCACGCCTCACTTGTTCCACAGCTTTATGATCTTTGTTCTGTTCAACACAAAAGAAGATATTTTGCTAACCAAGCAGTTGATGGTTTTGTTTTACTCATTACTGTGGAAGTGGCTACCATCAACTTGGTCAACATTCTTCAAAATATCTTCTTTTGTGCACAACAGAAGAAATAAATGCATACAAATAAATGCAGATAGAGTTTTTGGATGAACTCTGTCTTTTAAATGTATCAGTTATTTTGTAGATTCTGCTAATACTGCTATATTAATCATTTATAGAGGAAGGAAAGTGCAGTCAGTATATTCAGAGTGTGTGCGTCTGTGTATAAATGTAAGTGTGAAGTTTCCGTGACTCGGTCATTCAGTTCTGGTAAATTCCTCATTTCAGTTTGATTTCATTTTATGCTTGATGTTCTTTTTGATTATGCTTTGTTTTTGTAGTAAGTATTGAAATGTTGATTGATTTGAAGCTAGAGCAGTGTTTTTCTGTGTAGGTGGCTATCATCAAAGACTGTAAAAAATACTACCATGCTTGGAGAGGCTTTCCTTTATGTTCTGAATTGCACAGAAGACATCACCAATCATGATGGACATGCTCACACAAACTCACCCACCACCACGACCCGTCCTGACCCCTGCACAACGAACAGCGCTGCCAGATCTCCTCTGACACCACGAACGGTGAGAGGTAAGAGACCATTGTGGGTTATTAGGATGAAGTTATGTAAAAATAAACTCACGGTAATCTGACTGATGGCACTGGGAGATGTTTGTTTTTATACCCGGTAAAGCAAACTAGCTAATCTATTTGAACAATGGAGGAAAATTAATTGTAGTAGCCTATACGAATGTGGCCAAGGTCCTGGGAACAGTCAGTATATAAAAATAAATTTGTAGGAAGGAAGTGTGATGCTGTTGAGCATTTAGCATTTTAAAGTGTACAGAACAGTCATAATGCAGAAGAACGCTCAAAATTAAATGGATATTTTTATGCACAAGCCATTATGAACCTGTATGACTTCCATTGCCCTGCAATATGCAAAAGAATATCTTTTTTTGAAGAGTTTGTCAATTGAATACCCATACAGAGTAAATCAATGGGGTTCAAGACAACTTTTACTGTACTCACAAAAACTGACAACATATTTTATTAACGCATTTGATTGTTTTACCTGTTACTCAGGTACACTTTGCAAAAGAGCAGAAAAGATGATAGGAATTTAATTTGCATGTTGAATTTAAGTGATAGTAATGTGCAACAGCATATAACAAAACAATACACCATTCTTCACAAAGTCTATTTAGCTTTATTGCTTACATTCCAATTCAGTGTACAGCCATGACAATGCAAAAGAGGCTTTTGTGTGGAGACCTTCAAACAGTCAATCAGTGAATTAAGTGAGCTGCAGAGTGAGACTTTGCTTCAGACTCTGGGCTTTCCCTCAAGTTTCCTCACACTTTTTGTTAAGATGAGGCTGTTCTATTGGTGCCTGACACATTTTCTCTTCCTGTCAGCTGGCAGGGCTGAACGCCTAGAAAAGCCAGGGCAGTGCCGAGCCTCTGCACCCAGCAACGCCATGCCCATTCTCAGCTGTAGTGGGGAGGATCACTTAGGCACGATGCTGTATTGCTCCTGGTGCTGTCCCAGCTTCTACAAGGACTACCCAGACCTCCGGCTTGCTGGTGACCGGCTGGAGCACTACAGTCCTCATAACCCAGACCTGCTAAACCCACAAGACACAGGGCCACTGCTTCAATCTCAGGACCTGAGCTCTCTGGAACCGTCTCTGGAAGCAGGTCAACCGGCAGAGGCAGTGGCCCAGCAGGACGAGGAGTATCTTGTCATGAAGAGCGGTCAGGGTCCTAGCTGGGAGAGAAGGCTCACCAACTCCATGTTGAACGGCTATCTGGAAGTCCAAATGCTGGAGGTGTTTTGTCAGCACATGCAAAACATGGCGTGCTGTGGATCATCTTTGCTGAGCACTGATGTCATGCCGGCACTGGGACCCACCAGCCTCACTGTAGCCAAAGAACAGAGTGCCAGTCACCAAGAAGCGCTGGATTCTTCATCCAGTAATGTTGTGCATTATTTAAGCACTTGTTCAGCTCCAGCCACCTCCCACTTCAGCTCACCTGTGCTGCGAATCTCAGAAGCTGAGTAACACACACACACACACACAGCTCCTGTCTATAAAAATATTTTAAGTTATCTGTGTTGTTAAAGGAGTGTTTTGCATGCAACACTGACATTTGTAACATGTTGACAACTAGTGATTTAAAAAAAATATATAATTCCAATGAAGTACACATAAATATACAAAAAGAATGCCCATACGATTTATATCATATGTGTTAACATGAGACATTTTGTCTGTGTAAAGTCTTACACTTAGTTTATACATTTTGGGGTCAATAATTATATATATATATATAGATTATACCTACTATGAAGGCTGCATTTATTTAATCAAAAGTAAATAAATGAAATTAATGAATTAATTTAAAAAAAACTATATGGTTAAATATAATCTCAATTCTAAATAAGTTTTTTTTTTCTCAAAACAACAGAATTTATTTTAAATAGAAATCTTTTGGGACATTAAAATTTTCACTACTATGTGCATGCATGCAAAAATATGCACAATGTACTTCTTGTGTTCATATTGTTTAGCAAAACACTTTTGCTGCTATTGAGGTGGGATACGGGTAAGGTTAAGGACAACATGGTGGTATGGGTTTAAGTGTAAAGGATGGGTCAACAGTGTATTTATAAATATAGCCTAATTACAGAAGTTAATTAGGTAAAACAGAAATAATAAAACAGATTACATATTGGTATTTTTATGTATTTACACAATAAGTGCATTGTAGCAAATTATTAATTTAAATGTAAGTACACAGTAGTTAAGGCCACGTAATAGAAAGTCTGACCAAAATATCTTTACTGCCACTTTTTGGATTGTAAATAGTAACTTGTCCATAGAAAAATGACAGTAACTGCAGTAATGTTTTTGCTTCATTTAAAAAAGCAAAGAAAAAAAGCAACATCTAAACGTTTCTCCTCCTCTTGTTTTCTCTACTCATCCACCATCCTCCCCTCACCTCTGCTCTTCTAATGAAGCCTCCATGAACATTAATAGCACAAGCTACGTTAGAAGAAGAGGAACCAAAGTCACACTGTTATGTGCATACTGTGTACAGGCTTTTATAAATGTTCAAAGTTCCTCTTAAACAGCCAATCAAATGTTGTTTTCTCCCTCAGTCTTGCTGCCAACTTCTACACTTTCACTTTCCTAAAGACGTGTTTGAAATTAAATTGAAATTTTATTAACCTATATCCTCATTTATGCTGCCACAATTCGGTTATATCCAGTCAATTTATTTTAGTAGATGTTTGTGGTAATGTTTCTATGTGAAACTGTTCAAGAATTGTTGTCACATACTGACACCTGCTGTTCATACTGTGAAATGACACCCAGATTGACAACAATTGCCCTCTACTGGGAGCTCCGGGAACGGCCTCCAATATCCCGATGAAAGGTTATGTCATACTGTCCATGACTTTGTCCTTCACCCAGAGCTGTAAAAATTAAGTTTTTATATATTACATCGATGTTTATATCTAAACTATGCGCGTTGCATTGTGTTGTATTAAGCATTGCATTTTGATGTAGTAATGAATGTAATAAAACCGAAATGCCTTTACTGCCATGAATGTGCTGACATGCTGATTTGACGTCATTCAGACGTCACATTTAGGTAGGCACCGACATAACAGTTAAAGGGCCATGAGTTGTTTGTGTGTGTGTGTGTGCATGCAGATATCCTGGCTCCTGTACACAACAGCCAAGCTCACAGCATCATCACAAGGATTAACTGTTAACTGCGATCTGTAAACGTGTTTGCATGTGTGTGTGTGTTAATCTGTTCTGTGCCAACATGGCTACTTCACACTCTTGTAGCTGCTCTGTGGGCATCTAAACGGGCTCTTTAGCCTGACACCATGTGGCAAACCATAATACCAGATGGACCGCTCTCTCTCTTTCTCCACTCGTCCTGGACACTGCCCAGGCTAGAATAACATTCAATCTATTTCCTTGCCATATTTTGATGTCCTGTGGTACGGGAGAGGGATGTAAATGCATGTGGGTCAGTGACTTGTTGGCCATTTCTGCTACATTTTCCATTTAATATAAATGCATTTTATAGACAGATAACTCAAAACCTTCTTTTGAAATGTTTGAACCCAGTTTTTACATTTCTGAATTCTCAAGTCTTCACTTAAACTTCATTTAACCGGAGACTGAATTAAAAGGATGCCAATAATTAAGAAATGTACATGCATTCATAAACTTACGTATAGATAATATCTATATATACCTATCTATCTATCACCTTAAAACATTAAGCATTGCATAATTCAAAACATGTGCAGTGCTTTTCACAATGCATAGATGAGTTTAATGTACAATTAAGCATTTTAATACTTTTAATTTGGTTACATTTTGGTCATTAAATGAATATTTTAGAGAAAACTATATAGAGCTAATATGAGCACAAAGCTTTTTAGAGATATTTAGATCGAGACACATGTTTCAAACTATTCTGCTAATCTCGGACGTCCTTTTTCTGTTGCTTCTCCATAACCAGAGCCCTAGAACCCCCAGTCTGCTTCCTCTGCCTTTCCGATCATTTCATGAGCAACTCAGACTTGTGTTTTCCGTCTATTTTATCGGGTGACCCGGTTTCCCTGGCTCGGTCGGTCGCGGTTACCTCACTGTGCTGCGCAGCTATTGGTCGAGCAGGCGCACACTCCGACTTTTGCTATTCGAGTGATATTGGGCTCCGGTGACGTAGCGAACGGGCGCGCAGAAATTTTCCAGACGCGGGCAGAAGAGCGAGCTCGCGTAGACCCACAACGGTCCAACCTAGAAAGGGAGAGACGCATACGAGCACGCATACCAAGTAGTCGTTTGCAAGGCGCTCGGCTGCTTGTCGCGCTCAGTATCGGACCCAGTGGAGCTGTTCAGCGTTTATCGGTATTGTCACCGAACAGTCCCCACGCTCGCGGAACCGCTGACCCATGTGATACTGCAGCGTTGCGAGCGCGGAAGGGAGGGAGGGGGGCGAGAGACACATTTTCCCCCTGCATCTCCACTCGGTAGACTGGAAAAGCAGGTGCACACTTTGGAGAGAGAGAGAGAGAGAGAGAGAGAGAGAGAGAGCTGGACGGGGGGCGGGGTAGAGACGCGAGCGTGGAAATCTCACCGTCGCAGTCCTCCGCGAGGATGTATCCAACAGCCAGGCTCCGTCAATGCAACGGAATCACATGTGCCCCTGTGATCTAACGGCGATTCCGTTCTGTTTCTCTGGGTTCGGATGGTCCGCGCGTTCCATACGCAATTCAACCGGGAAATCAACGCACACCAGCCATGGCGCTGGTCATGGAACCCATCAGCAAATGGTCCCCAAAGCAGGTGCTGGACTGGATGAAAGGTAAAAAAACATGTCCCCCCGCAGTGTCTCTGCATGACCTATAGCCGATGGGAGAGGAATGGGTGAGCGGGAAGATTGCCTTGCAGTGAGGTATTGATCGCGCTTGTGTGCCATTTTGCGCCTCTGCTCGGCGCACCATGATGTGTGTGATCCGCACAGCGCTACACGCGTCGCGCAGGAGGGGGTGTGCGTGTGGTCTGGATATGCGTGTCTGTGTATGCATTTACTGTTTCAAAAAAAGATGACGGTTACAATGGCACAAAGGACGACACGGCGTTTTCATGCAATGCCTAAACACACACACGCATACACATACGTGCATGCGTGCGCAAGCAGATAGTGACAGTGAGAAAGAAACAGAGAGGCTGCTTCCAGCCTCAGTGAATAAATCTCCCCCTCGCGCTATGATAACTAGCACCATGGACAGAACCAGGCCGTTGCGCGCTGTGCTGCGCTGCGGATGCGCGTAATCTAGGTACTAGAAGAGGGATGACGGTATCCGTGGAATCCAGCTGAGCACTGACAGTGCCCCCATTGCGAACATTTATTCCTTTAACATAACTTGAATCAGTGTGTGTGTGTGACTAGTACATAGGGTTTAATGTTAGTATCTTTCCAAATTTACTAGCAATTGTTTCAATTCCTGGCCTTGACTACAATCTATTAACTTTTTCACAGTACATATAGTACCTGTTCCTTTGCCTCTAGCCACTTGCACATGTAACGATTCCATTGTTACAGAGAACAGACTGTACATTTCTTTATTAAATTTTAATATTACTTCTACCTGTCTCTTTTTTAGTAACTGTTTATTAAACTAAAGAAAAAAAAATTGGGTAGAAACAGTTTTGACCCAGAAATTGCTAGCAAACCTAATCTTAATTACAAAGAAACAGTATCCCCCACTTTATATTAAGGTGTCCTTGTCACAGTGTAATTATATATTTAAAAACTGAGTAACATTAATTAGCTTATTGATTAGGGTTTGGTTAAGGTTACTTGCATGTAATTGTGCATAATGTATTGTTATTTTAATAACAGTGTGATGTACAACAAGTACAAAGTAACATAAAGTGCTACCCACATTGCAATAAATCATTTTGAAGTAGAAAAATTGATATAGTATTTTCTTGTAAAACTCCAATGGTCTTTGTTTTATTTCGAAAACATACAGTACACTGAAACAAATGCTATATTTTAAGGTAAGTGGTTGCAAACAATTTTTGCTATTTTTAGCAATTTTAAATAAAACTAATGTTAAAAGTCGGTCAACTAAATTTATTTAAATATATTTAAATTAAATTGACTGCAACCACTTACCTTACAAATATTTAGTAAATTCAATATATCAGTTTTTTCAGTAATTTCTGAATAAGAATCCTAATAGTTATCGTCTATTTCAGCTTTACCTCTAATTATTTTTATGCAAGATTTGTAATTTTTCTAATTAAAGTTGCTTTTTACTTGTCATATAAAATCACTAGTCATACTGGCTATTTTAAAGATTAAGTTAAAAAAAAGGTTAGAAACAATTAGAACAGAAAAAAATATATAGGCTACTGTATATTCAGTTAGTACTAGGAAAACAACTCTTTTTCTTCTTGGGTATGGGTATTCCTAGTTCAGTAACAATATTAGTATTGACTGTAATACAAAAATATGTACTACTGTCTGTTCAGGTAGTACTAGGAAAACTGGAATTGATACAGTTAAATATTTGAGTGTAAATAGTATTACCAATTAATGAGAAACTCATAATAATTTAAAAATGATATATAGGAACATAAACATTGTACTATATAGTTTTAAGTAAAATCTAAGGTTAAAACAGCTTTACAAAACCCCCTACACCATACACACCCTCCAGATGAAAGCAAGAGAGAGTATCTGAAAGCTTCTTCCAGACAGAAATGCATAACCATGCAGGTTTTGTCATGCACTCATAGCTCAGGGATGTGGACTTGACCTTCCTTTTTTTGGGGGGGAATCACTGATGATATTTGAAAAAGCAACACAGTGGGTATCTGATTGGAAATCCTTTTCCATCGATGCATGCTCTTCTTCAGACGACAAGTAAAGACACGCTGATGGATGATACACAGATGCTATAAGTAGAACATAATGGAGCAGCTGTGGTGGAGAGACAGAGGGCCAAAATACCAGCGAGATCAGACATAATCTGAAGTGAAGTTTAAGGGCATTTGTGCACATGACATTCAGCTGCTCATAATCTCTACCCAATGAGCATCTCAAAGGTCAGATAGCCTTTGCCACCAATCTAATAACGGACAAGTGTACACGGGAGAATCAATAATTCTTATGATCTTTATTTCCAAAACAGCCTTACTGTAATGCATTTCTTTGCTACATTCATGTAGACCGAAGCACATTATATATGACTCTCAGACCCATAGATGGATCGTTTTCTCCTTCTTTGCTATTATTGGTACTAATGTCATGCAATTCCAGGCAATCATTGAATTAGTGTTTCCTTCAAAATCTTACATACACAATGTTCATATTCAGCAAAAGGATTGGCAGGATTCAATAAATTCTGTTTAACTCGTTTTTTAAGAATTGGATGATAACGGTCATACGTTACACACTGATCATGCTGTTTGTTTTGAATCACTAAAGAGAACCAGCTCATTAAGAATCATTTTTCTGTGAATCAGGTCACCATGGCCAGGCTGTATGTTTTTTGAAAAGCAACAGCTGTTAAGAAGCAGTTATTTGTGAATCAGACTACCCTGATTGTGCCGTGGGTTTTTGATTAATAGAAACGAACCAGCCCAGTCTCAAAGCATTTCGTACATATTTTACGAGGTGGCTAATTCGTATGAATTTGTGTGAATGACCTACACCTAACCCTGTGTTGGGAAGTACTGGATTACATGTAATCAAAATACAAAAATCAAAATACTGTAATCCGTTACATAAAAAACGAAGTATCCAGATTACAGTCACATTTGAAAAAAATATAAAAAATAGGAATACTATCAGGATTACATTTGTTTCATGTAAAATTAAAGAAATTGTTTTTTTGACATAATAACGCGGTATTTATTGCTGCTCCATCATACAGTAGTTCTTGGTTCTGTTTACACGTGTTGTCGGACCGAAGCCACCTGCTGGTCCGTGCGCAAAACCCGCCTGTTCAAACGTGGGATGAGACGCTGCCTGTTAATTCCGATGCATCCTGCTGGAAAAAGACCTTTTCATGCCCTGAAATTTTAGTTATTTCATCTTCTAAAAGGATAAAGGAATTAAATATAGTTATGCATGTAGACTCTTGCTTAAGTAGGCTACTCAACCAACTTGAACATTTGCAGGTAGGACTAGCATGGGAATCATTATGTTACCTAAACGTAGTGTTTGTTAGGAAGTTAAAATTCCATGGTGGTCCCCACACCCCACAAACTTACCTGTCACTGGGGTTTAGACTAATTGTACAAAATCGTTCGAGTAATGTCGAGTTCAGACTGTACGATTTTCAATTTGATTTGATATTTTCACACTGCATAACACAGGGGCGGAGTGGAGCATTAAAATCCACCGGGAGAACTTAACTCCCCAGCCCACCCCCTTTCAGTATCCTAACAAATCAACCCTACATCACACAACAGTGAAGAACTCTAAATTAATGCAGGAGCATAGACAGAATGAGCCAATAGGGAGATGCGCTGTATTCCATTTATTTATAACTGCATATAATCCGAAGAATGCAACATGCAAGGCAAGTGACTCCCCTACACATCTCTCTCCCTGACGGTAACGTTAATAGTTAAACTTTTATATAACAGGGCTGCAAATGAACCAAACCCACCCAAACTAACTTAACTACTTTACTAATACAACAACTAATACAAAACCCCAACTGTCTTGCTTAAATGACACAAAAAGAAATAAACTCTAAAGAAATACCCATAATGCACCTAGCGCCGACTGCCGGGTCATTACAATATAACGTTAATACTAATTTAACTAACTTTTATTTATAATTTTTCAGGATGAAGACCCAGATTATGGTATGTTTCTATCCCCCCAGTTTTACAGACAAGGCTTAAGATAGTACTAGACTAAATTGCATGTTTTAACTGTCTCAGATGAAAATATCTTGCTCTGATTCCCAAGAGGCTTTGCTCCATTCTACATTAGATAGATTATAATATGTATATATATAAGGGAGGGAGTATTTAAACGCTATTGGCAGAGACTTTAGTAACATCATTGATTCAGGGGCCGGTCGGGTAATTTGTGGTCCGCTGTGTAAATCCTTGGGCCGGCCCACGGGGAAAAGTCCCGACCGTCCCAATGGCCACTCCGCCCCTGGAATAACTATCTGGGGTAGTATTCAGTCGCTACTGTGTTCACACTGCATGATAGATCGGTAACAGGGGCTTTCACATTGCATGACTTTACAATAGTAGGAATCGCCGACAACTTTGTCTCACTGCCAAACACACGCGAGAAGTGACATGGAAACAACGCGAGGTCACGTGTGCAAGACCGGAGTTCTCACGTGAGACTAGGATTTTTATTAAAAATGATAGCAAGCAAAAGAAGCTTGTCATACAAATTGCATGTGCGCTCGTTTGCAACGAAAAGAAGATTATAGAGGAGGCTATTTACCTTCTATACCTTCGTAACTCCTCCCCTAACATCCCGCTGCCCTGGATCTTGCCCTCTCATTGGCTGTAGGTAATCGCCGATGTTATTCAGTCAGAACACATTTCACTCGGCGTGATTTTGAATCGCAGACAGGTCCAGATATGTAGCATGCCAAATATCTCACGTCAGTTCACGTCTTCACTCACGTAAACAAGCACCGATTTGCCTGTGATTTCGGACATTTGTCATGATTTCTCTAAACCTGTCGACGAGTCAAGATCGGGGCTAAAATCGTGCAGTCTCAACTCTGCATTAGGTCAAACAGATTTGTATGAATTAGCACACATCTTGTAAGGACAAATACGTACGAATTGGTCGTGAGACTGTGTTGAAAAGAACTGGTTCATACGAGTCATTTGTTCGTGAATCTGTCTACACTGTTGTTTGTGTGTGCAAACCTGTGAGGATATCTCAAACGAAAGATAACTTTAACCTCACCATTTAAATAAAATAGCCTAAAATGTCAAAAAGCAGTGCAGGATCACTGATTAGTTCTTCATTTTAGAGAACTAGGTTTCACGGCCAGTTGTGCAGGACGGTTTCCATTTTCAGGAACTCGCTTCAGTGTCTCAGGTGCAACTGTAAAGTAGCTGCTTGTGCATAATTTTCACAATAACTGCTGACAAACAGTTTGTCAGACCTCAGAGCACCTGGTCCAGGGTCAGTTTGCCTGCTATTTTCAAACTTTGCATCAAATTTGTTTGAGATTCTGCACAAGCAAACATCTCTCAGGTTTTTTGTTTTTTTTAATCTAAAGTGTAATTATTATTTGCTGTCTCCGACTAGCTGCCATTTGCCATTATGTGTATATTTCACTCTTAATTTTTTTAGCCTTGGTAAAATGGTGAAAAAAACTTGCAGTGGTGCAGAGATGTGGCATGTGCTGATGATGTCTGTAGGGATAATCTGCCTCCTCTAACATTACAGACATCTTGTAATACAAAACTCTGCTGAGTGCCCAGTTTTGACCTTTACAGCTTACATTTGAGAAATCATCATACAGGTTGACATATGATAGGGTCTTAAAGCCCAAGATGATAGTAAGGACTGTGGCTCTGCATCTGGTTCAGCAGTTCAGAAAATTGTTTGTTGTTGTAGAGGTTATTCCTCAAAGGGTTAGTTCACCCAAAAATAAAAAACTCTGTCATTAATTACTCACCCTCATGTGGTTCCAAACTTAGAAGACCATCATTCATCTTCAGAAAACAAATTAAGATATTTTTGATGATATCAAAGAGCCATCCATAGACAGCCACACAACTGAAATGATCCCAGATCCAAAACCGTAGTAAAACCATCGGTAAAACAGTCTTTGTGACATCAGTGACTCAACTTCAGTTTTGCGATGCTGGTTTTTTGCGCAAAGAAAACAAAAATACCACATCATCAGCGTACCATTCTTCTCTCCTGACTTACGTCTTCCGCCATTTTCGAGATGATCACAACACAGTACAGACGCACGCGCATGTACGAAATCTGCGGTTGTTAACGCCTACAGGAAAGCGTACGCATGCATTGTGGAAGACGTAAGTCAGGAGAGAAGAATGGTTTAAAAAAAAGTGTTCTCCTAGCGTTGCAAAACTGAAGTTGATCCACTGATGTCACACGGACTGTTTTATTGGTGTTTTTACTATGTTTCTAAATCTGGCATCATTTCTGTTGTATTGCTGTCTATGGAGGGTCAATTGGCCCCTCTGATTTCATCAAAAACATCTTTATTTGTGTTCCGAAGATGAACGAACGTCTTTGGGTCTTCTAATGAGTAATAAACGACAGACCTTTCATTCTTGGGTGAACTAACCCTTTAAAAGGAATGTATTTTGAATAAAGCCTCTAACCAGGCTGTTTTGGGTCACCATTGACTTCCATTGTAGGAAACCAATACTATGGAATTCAATGGTGACCCAAAACAGCCTGGTTGCCTTACATATTGGTTGTAGTTATGATAAGTGTTTAGTTTAACAGACGGTGTCAGCAGGTATTGTTTGGAGATTATCTGTCCGCAGTGGTTCTTTGTTACTGCTGCTCTTCTGACACTTATCAGAGCATTCATCTCCAATGTTCCCTTTTAACAAATTGAGTGCACACTCCATAAGCCCTAGTGGTGCACCTGCTTCATCTAATACAATCTTTCCAGAGACCTAGACATTTAATTTGCAAACCTATTCAACTTACTTCTGTCTCTTCTTGTTTTAGGGTTAAGTAACAATATACCAGCCATGTGTTTAAAGTGTAGCTTTACAGATTTGTAACAGGCTTTGTGTTACATGTCAGTAGTATGTAAACAATGTGTATCTTTCCCTTTATTACCAGCAGATATCCATTTATTTGTCAGCACACGTTTGACAGAAATCTACAGATAACCACATTTTTGTAGACAATAGCTGTGTTTTTTCTTGTCCAGTTTAAGTTGTTAGTGTTAGTAAAAGCCCATCTTGTCAGTGGTGAATTACCCCTTCACTTTTCCTCTTCAGAACACTACAACTTTCCCAGTTTCTGCAGAATATAGCTTGCACATCTTCTGTAAGCATGGAAATCCCGGATGAGCTGTAATACATTTGCTAAAATGTGCGTTATACAATCGAGCTCACTGCCCTGAATCCTATATCCTATAATAGAAAGTGTTCAGCTGTACCTTTAATTTGCTGTGTAATAAATACATTCGAAGAAATAATGATTCAATGACTCAGTATTTAATCGGACTGACAAGAATTAAGACTCTGTATTATTGAAGTGTTTCTAAATGCATAGCCTACATGCACTTTCAGTACACCAGCAATGCATTTTTCTGAAGCAATAGATCATCCTTCTTTAGAAGCTGTAGTTGTTTCACAGTTTCATTGCATTTTGGGAAATCTATTTATCAAGCTAACCTTGTAGGGCACAATTAATGCAGACCAATGAAATCAAAATCTGGACATAGCTCATGCTGGCTTTGAGGCAATTACCTTTTTTATTCATGTATTTGAAAGAAAAAAGTCACACACATCTAGTTCACATTTATGTACGTATTCCCTGGAAATCAAACCCGTGAACTTGGCGTTGCTACCTCTGTGTTCTTCTGTATGAGCTACAGGAAGGCTGAATATGAAATAACACTCGCGTCAAGCCTTTTCATGAGAATTTAATACAGATTGGATTTCTAAAAACGCATGTTCTAAATAGACAAGACTGTCTGTCTGAAAGGGACATGAGAAGAAAAGTGAACTCAAAACTAAAGAGGTCAGGCCAGTTTAGAAGATGAACTCCATTTAAACGTTCTCTCCTGTGCTAATTCGAGCACTGCAAAATAACTCATATGATGAATGCCTTCAGTTTAATAAACCTTAAACAAATTGACTGCATTGGTGGGGAAAGTGCTCCGCTCTTCCTAACCTTATCTGAACTGAGCATTTTATCACTCATTACCTGCTCTCCCTCCAGCTCTCAAGGTCAGGTTCTCTCACTAATACAGAACACTCCGGGCACTCATTTAAAACCATTTCAAACGGTGGATCACCTTTCATGAACAAAAACGAAATTGATCTAAAATTATTCTCCACCACACACACACACACACAGTCCTTACCACCAGAGCAATCTCTGAAGTTTTTAAATGTTTAGCCAGGGGCGATTCAGGATTTCAACCTGTCACAGTGCTTACCGCAGAGTTTCAGTTTGACACGGCTAAATTAATGTTTGTTTTTTCATAAAATCATAAATCATTAAATTTAATTTACATGGGAAATTCAAATCCCAAAATCAAAGAGCACAAAGACTACAGCAACAAACTGCTCTGGATTCATTTAGATGTGCTGGTGTTTGTGTTACTGTCACTGTGTGTGTAATTTGCATGAAACAGTAGCTGAGTATTTCACTTATGTTATAAAAGCCTTCTGCGAAACTTGCACACTACATACAGGTCTTATTTATGGTGTATCGACAAGTAAGCAGCATGTTTAAATTTTGGAGCCCATTTAACAGGGACAGTATTCAGACGTAGCATAACTATAAAGATCAAATTTAATCTTTTCCCTGAATAAATCAGCCTAAAACACATTAGTGCACTAAAACAAAGGATCTCCACAATGTTTTGCAATAAACCTAGTGCTTCTAAATGAATCTTTTTTGTTGACAGAATTGCCTAAATGAATGATTCAAGGAGTCACTCATAAAGACAGTTACTTTTATCTTTTTGAATGAATCGGTGTATTTGCATGATTCAGTTGAATGAGTAACTGACTTACTCACAGAAACTATTTTTTGACACCGCATACAATATATGTGTGTGTTTGTGTGCAATCAAAAAATATAGATTTAATCAAAACATTGATTAATAGTTTGTGGTTGGTTTTTGGCTGTGAGTTTTTTGTTTTTAAAGACTGCATTTATTTCCCTTAATTTAATGTTGTGACAAATTATTAGAATTATTCGAACAGAATAATATATTTTAAAAAGCCATGTACACAGTAAAAACTAAAGGTTCATCAAATATCCTTTTGAGTACTCAAGGAACTTCAAAATGTATTTTAAGTGCCT
>JAUMHG010000177.1:187040-200189 GCA_032359395.1 Enteromius anoplus | reverse complement strand
GTGAAGTATAGCTCCATTGTTGTTCAAAGTAAAAGAAAAGGGGGGAAAAAACAAGGTCATATTATGTTAGTTTTAATTTAAAAAAATGTGGAAAAAAAATCTAAGAAATTCTCTTTTTTTATTGTATTTTTGGCGTATCGATAAATATCGAACACTGTTGTATCATATCGAACCGAACCGTGATTTTTGTGAACCGTTACACCCCTAATATTCATATTTTTTATTTATGTGTTTAATAAGACTACCTTGCAATGGTACTTTTGATACACTAAAATGTTATACTTAATATTATAATCTGTTAAACTGGAAAATCTTTTTTTTTTTTGCTTAACACACTTTAGTTGTGTGAAAGTAGTGTAGATGTTCAATAAAGAAATACTCTAAATAAACTTTAATTATAATTTTTTATCGGTTAGTCTTACATGATATATTAAAACATTTTGATTTGAAGTACACTTAGAATAAATGATGGAATTTTTTTTTTTAACTAGGGTAGTTTAAAATTATTTATTTTGTTATATTTTGTTTTTATTTCAAAATCGTGTTTATCTTTCAGGTGGGCTGGCAGTTAAAGAATTTGGTCAACTGTCTCCGTGAGGATCCGAGTGGAGTCATTCTCACCCTGAAGAAGAGGCCACAGAACACTCTAGGCTCCACCCCTGCACTGCTGAAGAACGCCCGCTGGAAACCACTCGCCCTGCAGGTGTGTGTGTGTGTGTCAGGATAGTTCAATGTGTTTGTTCAAGTGTATCCATTTAATATGTAGTGTGTGCGTGTGTGTGCGTATGAGTGCATCTCAGAGCAGTGAATGAGTTCTGTACGGCTTGTTGCCATGGCAGCCAGAGTTCTGTGGTTGCTCTGGATACAAGTATCAGACAGATGCAGTTAAAGCTTGCACATGTGTCCTCTCCTCACAGTCACGACACAGCGGAGCAGAGTGCACCTTCACTCATGAATGAATCCACACTGGTGATCTAAAGGACATAATGCTTATTGACATAATTACAGATCAACGTATGGTGAAAGAGGATTTTGGACCCTTCCACAATGAATAAACGAACAATGCAAGAGCAGATATATTTTATGCTTGTGAATTACTAAATGAAAGACAGTTGGCGGTGGATAATTTGACCAAAATCATATTTCACAATTTTCTTCTTATTTCACAGTATAAGGACTATATATTAAAATATAGTTATTTTTGTTTTAAATTATTTGTAAATGTTTAAATAATCTTACGCCAGAAATGATATGCCTATTAATATCAATACTTGATTAATATCAAGTAAAGAGAAAAACTAAATTTGCACAATCCACATTTTCAGTTCAAGGTTCACTGCTATAGAACAGCCCATCTCAGCTGTTTATTTTATTTTATTTTGTTTGGTTTTGTATTATTGTTATTATTTTACTTTTTATTAAGTTTTAATTAAATCAATAAATACCATCCAAGGCTGACTTTTCCAAAACACTTCTTTATTTGCTGCTAAGAAGAAACCCTAGGAGTTATGTGAAGTATAGCTCCATTGTTGTTCAAAGCTCTTTACTGATTCATTAGATACTCTTTACAGTTCATTAAAGTATACTGTTGTGTTTGAGAAATTTCCGTAAGTCCAAATGTGTGAAAATTCTGCAAAACGTCTGTGGTGTCCAAACTTTCATTTTTCACGTGTAGCCTATTAATATAACGTTCTAAAGCTTGACGTGGACTTGATAAGATAATAATATAATTGTTTTTTTCCCTGAGTATTCACAAGCTGTTTTATTCATGGTCTATAATACAGTAAATGATTGGGTATAATAATATTTTCAGATTTTGAAAACTGAGACTTTGGAATATTTCTGGGTGCTCTCTATCTAGGCCGAACTTATTCTCGTAATATTTCAACTTTAATTTCGTTATATTTCGACTTTAATCTCATAGTTTTAGATTTAAATAGTATGATATCTCATCAGCCTACATGAAAAAAACTGAAGCTCACGGAAGTAAAGTAAACAGTTAGGGATTAAGAGACTACGAAAACGTAATTAATTACAAGCAATAGAACAAAAAAGTGTTATTTTATAAAGTAGTCAAATGAATAAAAACACTGCATATACTTCACTGTGTAAATTAAATATACCATTTGCTTTTATTAAATTTGCAGAAGTGATTTAGTCAAGAGCAGTGAGAGATGTTATGTAATTTGCTGTTTGATTAACATGAATGACAGACGGCAGAAATATTTGACTGCTGTCACTTTAAGAGCAATATACTGTTACAAATGTTTGCTTTCTCAGCTGTTTGCTTTCACTTAAGACCTAAACTACTGTGTTTACGAGGACACTTGCAGAGGCAGCCGTTTTGTTTTATAAAAGTGTATGTATTTAACCATTCAAGGCATATAAATCTGCAAAAAATTATGTGCATTTAACATAATAAAGGTGATTGCATTTAACAAAATCACTTGTTTTTAAACCCCAGTGCTTAAAAATGTACTGAAATATTTATGTGCAATAAAACAATCCCTACTGATAACTGCCATCTATAAAAATCGATCAGCTTTTAATGTACATCTCATGTCTCTTCTTCCTGGGTTGCTGTCTGCTGCTTGTTGCTATGCTGTTCCTCATTACTAACTGACTGATGCAGCGCTCATGGTTGCTAAGGGCAACACTATCTTTGTTTTTTTGAAACACACTCTTGGTCCTCTATTAGTTAAAGGGCTTTAGATGTGTGTGTGTGTGTGTGTGTGTGTGACCGACCTCTGCCTTCTAGCGAAAATAACTGCACCAGACTGTACAACTATGTCTGTCTGGTATTTGTTTGGTGATTTCCATGTAATTATGTTCTATTGCATTAATAAAATAATTCATACTGAGGCTATTTTGTGCATGTTATTGATTGACAGCCGCTGTCCACTAGCCCGTGCAGTGGTTCTCCCACCCCACCCAGCACACTTGGGTCAGTGGGCCTCTCACCTGGAGTGGACACACCTGGAGGACATGATGTGTTTATTCTTTCCCCTGTCTACGGACACAGGTATTCACATATGAATTATAAGATGTTTGCAAAACGGTTTCATTTAGCATGTTGGTGTAATTCCCTATTTTTCTTGTTCTCACTCATTTAGAGAGGATGATCTGGACCGGGGTGGGTTTGGTGTGTTTGGCTCAGATTCACCGGGGTATTATGTAGAACAGGAAGTACTGGGGGGTCAGTACTTCCCCCTCCTGGAAGAGGATTCTGGGAGAAATACCGGACTGCGCCGCAGAGACCGGACCCCAACTCACAGTAAGAAGATGCAATCAGAAATTACAAATATACAAAAAAAAAAAAAAAAAAAAAAATACATTTAAACAGATTGTCACATTTTAATTATGGTTAATTTAAACCTTAATTCAATAATAATTACATACATACATTTTTTTTTAATTCCTCGAGTAGTTTATTTTAAGAAATTATATTTTTTATTAAGAAAATTAGCTGTATTTTAGGATTTATGATTATTTTTTTGCATTGTATCATTATTTTCAAAAAGAAGCAATCAAGAAGAAGTAGTCTTTACTGTAAATTTCCATTGATTTAATCAGGAGCAATATATGTATACACTGCTCAAAAAAATAAAGGGAACATTTAAACAATATATACACATATAGATATAGTGGTGCACAGGAGAGCATGCATGACCAAAATAAAAAATGCGCTGTGGAAATAAGTTAAACTCATATACTCATTTGTGTATTAACATGGTTGACAGCTGTTCATACACTATTACAACTAACTATAATACTGTATAAGATTTCCATTCGAATATGGCACATAAATCTAGGCTACTGTTGTTTCGGAGCGAAATGCAAGACTGTGACATTTCATTCCCTGACACGCTACACTTGGCAGAGTTATAACTGCCAGCACATATTCTGACTGTACTTACCATCAACCCATCAAAATAAAAGTTCACTGATTTTAGTTAGAAAATGTTTATAAATGCATACACAATTAATACTAATTTTAATTAAAAAGAATTATTGTGTCTGTACAGCATGATTTCGATTGCTATGTTTTAGTTTAAATTTAAAAGACTGGTCTGTAAGCTTCTTTGCTACTGTACTAATTAACACATAATGTACTCTCAATTCAGAACAACATACTATGGTACATACATACTGTCTCTATATACTACACACAGAACACTGCATTCTCTGTTTTAAATAATTTATGAAACTGTGCACTGTTTCATATATTATTAAATAAATTGTTGTATGCTTATGCAAAGTTATACAATGTACATCTTACATCATGTCGGGGTGGCCATTTTTTAAGCTGGACATAGATGAAGTGCATTACAGGAGATTAAGTCACTAGGGAGCTCCTAGTGGCTTTAAACTGCAAATCTCAGCCATTTAGTATGTTGCCGTTGCACTACTGTGTGCACTGCATTACACGCCGAGAGAATAGACGCTCTGAAATATACCAATACTAACACAGATACACACTTAAATGTTATTCGTCTCTCTGCCTGTAGGTGACATCCGACAGGTTTCAATGGGAACTGAATGGCTGGCAGAGCCTCAGGAATCAGGAGTTTACAAAAGAGGAAGCAGAGGTGATTATTTTACTTTGCTTGCACATTTAACCGACTTACTACTTTTTACTCCACTGGCAGCAACTCGTACTTTAATTTAAAACTCATGTGCCTTATTGTTATTGTAGACATTTCTGCTACCTGGCATAAACGTACCTGGGTGCACTTTTTAGCAAGACACAAAATATGTACCAACACGTACATACCACTGCTGTTTCCAAAAGAAATGCTAAAAGCAGTAAAACTGACACCTTTTATTCCTTTTTACACACATTTACAGAGTTGCGTAATTCTCGCACAATTACTTGAAGAATATCATGTTATGACTTCAAAGCAATATTAATATGCTGGGAAATTTGAAAACTGATGCTTTAGCATCACACATATCCAGCGTCATATCTATGGGTTTTCAAAGATGTTAGGTGTGTTCGGTAGCTGCTGGAGTACATACCTGAGGGTCAAGGAGCTCTGGTTTAAATCCTGCGTAGCTACAATTCGACCAAACAGTACAAATTTGTGTAAAAGGAAATGCCTTTTTATATCAGTTTTGCATATGTTAACACTATTCGGTTGGCTAAAGGGTTGGATTTGCTGTAGGGCACATTTCCAACATGATAGAGCATTAACTTTTAGCAACATTTTTGAATTCTAAACACATACATATCTATATCAACGTCACAAAAATGTGCCAGGGTCACGTATTGAATCTCATGCGAAACATGCATAAGGTACATACAAATGGTGCTGCACAGAAAATGCACAGGGATACATCATTTAAGGAGACCTGTTTGCTTCTGACACCCACGGTCAACGTTGATGTTGTCTTTTTATAGAGAGGAAATTAAAAGTGGTCCACCTAAAAATGGCATTAACAGTTCTGTCTTTAAAAAAAAAAAGTGACAGATGTCGGCCTATGTGTGGATTTAAGGTCAGAGCTGTGTCTGTAATAAATGCTCCATCTCTAATGCTTACAGTATCACTAGGAAAGAGAGGGGTAGGTTTCCCGCTCATATTTCATAGACAATATGCACAATTTTCTTGCTTTAAATATAGAAAGTGCCCCTCATATTCAGAGGTCTGTGATTATAAAAATCACATACTATGTTCTACCAAACATTTTCTTAAATATGTAAATAAGTTCTTGAAGTTAGGAGCTGCTTCTTAGTATCTACAATCTAGTTCTTTGGCATCACATGGCAATCTTAGTTGCATATCCTGGCATTTGCGGTGTAAGTCGATTTTTACAAGTATATATATGAAGAGCGTAAATGTCACAAAACTATAGAACTGATACTTTAGAGCACGAGAACAGTAAGGTGGTGACTTTGAACGTTGCAACCAAAAGCAGGAAATACTGTTACGTTGTGAAAGTAGAGAGCATAGCAAAGAGTAGGAAAGACTTGTTTGAAGAAGCCACCAGAGCTTCAGAAAGCAGGAGGAAATGTAAACAGCCATTACCGCGGCCTTTGGGTGTTCAGAACAGCAGAACATTGTTTATCTGACTATATTTTACAATGTTGCCAACTTTGCTTTGTGGTTTTTGGGGTGTGAAAGGTGACATAAATGTGCCAATTACTAATTTATGACTTCCTTGTTTGTGGAAATACAGCTCTAAGAATAGAACAGAGATTGTGTAGGTGATACTGGCTCAGATATAAATAGAAAGCAAACCTCCTCAAGGGGAAATAAACCTCTAAAACCTCACACACTCACACACAGGAAGGTGTCAGATTAACTTCGTGCTGTGGCAGCTGGAGTTATGAAGAGTTTAATATTTTGCTTCATGAAAAGTATTGTTCCCATGATAATGTCTTTGGCTCAGAATGTGACTGGCCTCTTGGTTTCTGTCTTTGCCCATCAGATTCTGATTCCTCCCTCTTGCGGTTCCTCAGTGATGATAGGATTTTGTTGATCCAGGAAGAGGCAGAGTTTTCCCAGCGTGACACAAGCAGGCGATCCAGGAAGAAGAGCCGAAATCCCAGCAGTCCCAGTTTTCCCATTAGTCCGTCTATGCTTGCCCCTCCCGTGCGTCTGGACACAGGGCCCCCTGAAGGGCTGCCCTTCCCCGTGCCTGACTCGAATACGATGCCACACTACCATGTAGGTGACATGTCGAATCTGATCTGAGCTGTGGCTGTTCTCACACAACTGTTTGATGTCAGTCAAGATCAATTTGCTCTACAAATATCGGTGTTTTAACATCAAGGCATATCAAACATTCTGACATTTATCCTTGTTTAACAAAAAATTGCATCATCTAGTGACATACTAGTCAAATGACTGATTCATAATTTGATCACGTGACTGTACACACACTCACACGTCTCTGGAACAGTAGGTTTTTTTTTTCATAACACCGAACAGGAAATTCAAATCTTCCTCTCTTGTTCTCTTTGTCATTCTGTCTTTGCCCCAGAGAGCTGCAGACACACTCCGAGCAGATGCTGATAGGCAAGTAAACTTCATACCTTCCTTAAATGATGGTATTTGTTTCTATTATTGAATTATAATCCCGTGGGGTTGACTTGTTAACACAAGGAGTAAAGGTTACAGCAAAAAGTCCTCTTATTTTCAGCTTTGCCCACAATAATTCTTTGTAAACGCTCCCTTGAGGAAAACAAAAGTGCTTACGTATGAGTTATGGGTTGACTGTTGGGTCTAATATTGATTTGAACCGGTCCATGCTGTAATACGTGCCTCTTTGCGTAGCCTGCATTACATATTAATGATAACATGTCATAATCTACCCTGCCATTTGTCACTCAGAAGGTTTAAATTGAACTGAATAACCTTCAGCCTCTCATCACTGAGCTAATTCAGAAAGGCTTTAAGGTACTACACATGGCTACCAAATCACAAGATTTGGTGGATTCCCCCATGTTTTATTTTTATCATTAAAGCTTCTGGTGTTATGATTAACAGTATCGATTCTGCTTTCTCCTTATTACCTGAATGTCACTGGACTAGCCAAGATACTGAACATATTGTTGATTTCGTTGATGTGTTAACCTGGGCGGTTCTATAGTAATTTTAGGTTTTTACATCATATTGAGATGTTTTGGGGGAATAATAATCTATATACTGGGGTTCTTAAATTGACAGCATGTCATCTTAGGACAACAAAATATTAAAGGAGAGATGCTGCATGGTTTTGTTAGAGCACACACAGCATTCACCACAGCGAGGATCTTAACGAACTGCTGTTTATTTTAAAATGAGGAACAGAAATATCCTTGGCTGCATTTTTAAGGAGGTTTTTATTTCCTCTGAAGAGTCTGTGGAGTCTGACTCTTTGGAACGGGTCTGTGTGAACACGGAACAATCTCTGTTTCTCTGCCGTTATGATGCATACAGAAAATTAGATTAAAGAGGGTTGTCTGGGTGCCTGAAGTTTAGTTGTAGTCCTTACTATTCAGAAATACTGTGTGTGTGTGTGTGTGTGTGAGTGAGAGAGAGAGAAGAGGGTGTGTGAGCACAAGTAGCTGTGCTAGGGTGGTTTCAGTTAGAATAAATTATGAAGTTAACCTCAAACCCCAGCATCCTGTCCACTACCTTTGTTTTGTGTTAAATAAATGAGAAAGATAAAATTAATATTCTTGCGGCAGGTGGAATCATAAATGACACTGCTATGCTCAGGCAGTTGTAATAATCACATGATTAAAGTACCTCTGAAAACAGAACTCTCTTCTTGTCTGACTGTCTCATTGTCTTTCTCCTGCTGTCTCGGCCTACAGATATGCCAGTTCAGGACTTGACCGGCAAGCAGGGGCATCAATGAGGAAGGTAAGTGCAGTCAGCAGTGTTTAGGTTTTACTGATTTTTATTTGCAATATGGCAACAAAAAATAGTAAGCAATTAGTTGATGAACACCAGTTGTCTTTATTATTTGATTCAGTATTTTTGAACTTTAATACAAAAAGTGCATTTTTACTATGAGATAGGAACAACAAATGTTTTAATTTCTTCTTTATATCTTTTTTTTTAATATTAAAATCTAAAAAAAAAAAAAAATTAAATTAAAAATTAAAAATCAATTAAAATGAGAATTTACTAAGTAATAAAAAGCATATATCCTGAGTAAAAAGTTTTCTGAGCATAATGTAATCTTTAAAAAAAATAAAAAAATAAAAAAATAATATATATATATATATAACTATATTGTTTATTATATTATTTTTTTATATATATAACTATATTGTTTTTTATTTTATTTTTTTATATGTATAACTATATTGTTTATTATGTTAATTTTCTTTTTATTTATATATATATATATATATATAAAGAAAATTAATATAATAAACAATATAGTTATATATATATATAAAAAATAATATAATAAACAATATAGTTATATATATATATATATATATAATTTTTATTTTTATTTTTTTTAAGATTAGATCATGCTCAGGATACTTTTTACTCAGGATATATGCTTTTTATTACTTATTAAATTCTCATTTTTAATTGATTTGTAATGTATTTAAGAAGGAACATGTATTTGTCTGTTATAGTACTTCATAATGCATTTTAAAATAGAAATCCCGAAGGCTTCGGTTTATGAGATGACATAAGCAATTATTTTTCCCGTATGTGTCCTCCTTCTCTCCTCTCTCTAGTCTGTACATTACGCCTCTCTGAGGACCAAGCCCAAGAAAAAAAGCAAAGGTACAAAGATATGCATACTATCTCCTGGGTTTAGTTTGAGCGGATGGGTTGTGTGTTTTGTTACACTGCGCTTTGTTTGTCAAGAAGAATATTATCACAGTGTCATTTAATATGCTGTGTGTGTACAGGTTCCCTCAGCAGTGCCAGCAGGAGGCGTATTGCCTGCAAAGATCTGGGTCATGGTGACTGTGAGGGCTGGCTCTGGAAAAAGAAGGATGCCACCGGCTACTTCACACAGAAATGGAAGAAGTACTGGTTCGTTCTCAAAGACTCCAACCTGTACTGGTACACCAATCAGAACGTAAGTAAATAAACACAATTCCTCTCTCTTGGATTGTTCGTAGGCCGCATCAATGCATATAGCGTTCAATCCTTTGTCCAGTCGGTCAACCTCTACTGTTATTGCTAAGTACATAATTAGCAGTGCTTTCATTGCCTCCTGCCTTCATTGATGGCCTGGTCACAGGCTTACATCAGGGAGCAATGCTTAGGTTTTTTGAGTTCTTGCATATTAAAGTGTGAATCGCATCTCTCAGTTTGTGATCAAATCTGTGCAATCATAATTCCATGCAACTGCCATAATTATGATGCCCGAAATGACTTCTCTTGTTCTTTTTTTGTTGTTGCTCAGGACGAGAAAGCAGAGGGCTTCATCAGTTTGCCAGAGTTCCGGATAGACAGAGCCATTGAGTGCAGGAGGAAACAGTGAGTGTTAGAGAACAACAATAATTAAGGTTTCTCTCTACTGTGTTGGGCTGCTGTTTTTTTGGGTGGGTCTGTGTTCGAAACCCATCGGCTAACAGAAATGAGGTCACTGCAGAACTGCTGATCTTCCTTTCACACACACACGTGTAAACTAGATGTCTCTTTTTTTCTTTGTCTTTTTTGTTTCAGTGCCTTCAAAGCATGTCATCCCAAAATTAAGAGTTTCTTTTTTGCTACAGATCATTTAGAGGAGATGAACAGGTAAGAGGTTTCAGAGCCTGTTCAAACATCAGCTCTCCACTGTTATTTCCTCTCATGTCTGTGTTTCCTGTTTCAGGTGGATGAATCGTTTAGGCTTGGCTGCGATTGGCTACACGCCTGATGATCCGGTACCGCGTCCTGATGAAGGTGAGATCACATCCTGCGATGTAATCATGAGCCCACAGTGCTGTGGTCTCACTGACTGTAGTTTCTCACCATTTTTTTTTTTTCCCGTAAGCTGTAGAAAAGCCTAATCTGACTATTATAAACTATGTATGTATATAATATATGTGTGATTCTGATGTTTTTATGTAGATTACTGGAGTGAGAGTGACCAGGATGAAGTTGATGGCTCTATGACACTCAAACAGGAAGCCACGTACCACCACAACCCCTCTGTAAGTATAAACTCATGTCTAAATGTAAACTTGCATACATTCAACCCAAAACAAACATTGATTTTATTTAACAGAAAAACATTGTCACGATATTGGTTTTGGAGCCTGTTTCAATTTCCACTTTAACCTCAAATCAGGAACCAGTAAAATCAGAAGTCAAGCGTCAGGATAATGACAGGATGTTGGTTTACATTACACAGCTCACAATGATAATGACCGGTGTTTCTTTTGTGCTCAGGCAACTTCGTCCAGTCCATTTCCTGAGCGCCATTTTTCCAGCGGCTCCACGTTCTCTCATTCTTCTGCCGAGGAGTCCCATTCTTCCTGCCGATCCTCCCATCGAGAACGCCGCTCATGGCAGGACCTGATTGAAACCCCCTTGACCAGCACAGGCCTACACTACCTTCAAACCGCAGAAGAGGAGGAGCCAGCCCTGCTGTCACCTGACCAGCACCGACAGGCCACGCTCCCCGCCCAGCACCGGCGTCCTCTGGAACGCGACGGGCCGTTTCCGTTGACGGACAGCGAAGAGTCCCGGCCTCGCCATCACACTCACAAGCAGCGCAGTCAGAGTCTGCCTCGCCACCGCGACACACACGGACACTCACACCGCAGCACCCGTACACACACTCACGTGCACACACACGGCACCCTGAGGCCAAGGACTCATCTCCATGAGGAAGAGGAGGAAGAGGAGGAGGAAAAGCAGCTTCGCAAATCAAGCAGCAGGAGGCCTGAAAGTGAAGACAAAGTGTTTGATGGCACGGACGGCCTGCAGGAGCTGTACCGATCGCTGGAGCAGGCTAGCCTCTCGGCTTTCGGGCAGCAGAGGCCTTCCACCAAACAAGAGTTCAGACGCTCCTTCGTCAAACGCAGCAATGACCCCGCCACAAATGAACGACTGCACCGCATACGGGTTCTCCGCTCCACGCTAAAGGTAGTGGACCTTTGTGATAATTCTGGGTTTGGAATGTGGATGTAAACTATAACAGTGTAAACTTCTATTATAAACTCCAATGCAGTCATGCTTTTTTGTGGATTCATGTAATGCATTACAAAATACAGTGTTTTTTTTTTAAGTTTCTTATGCTCACCAAAACATTTATTTGATTAAAATGCTGTTGAATTGATATATTTAAAATAGTGTAAAATATTGTAATATTATACAATTTTCTATTGGTGCCTTTTTAAAATGTCATTTATTCCTGTGATACTGATACTGATCTTCTGTAACATTATAAATGTCTAGTGTTACTTTTGATGATCAATTTAATGCATCCTTGCCTAAACGGATAGTTCACCCAAAATGTAAACATTCTGTCATTATTTAGAGACATTTTTTAGATATTAATGATGAAATCTGACAGCTTTCTGTCCCTGAATAGACAGGAACACAACTGACATATTCAAGACCCAGAAAGTTAAGGACATGAGAAAATTATCCATGTGACATCAGTGGTTCCACACAAAATGTAGGCCTGTTTTCATACATTTATAACATTATGGTTGAACCACTGATGTCACATGGATTATTTTATAAATTTAGCAATTTGATCAATATTGTATATACACACGTCTCTGAGCCTTGAAAGTGTTAGTTTAGAAAGCTCTTTTTTTTTGTTTTTCCGAAGCAGTTGAATAGTAGTAAACATTACCAATTTTTTTTTTAAAAAGCAAAAAAAACAATATTATTGAAGAAATGCAACAGGGGCCTGTTCCATAAAATAAGTTTACCAGGATATAAGAGGCGGAATAATTTGACTACCTAGAGTCCTGAATCAGAGTGCATTTATAACGTCTCTCTTTCTCCTTCACCAAAAGGCAAAGGAGGGCGACTTGGCGATAATCAGTCAGTTGCTGGATGACCCTTGTTTGACCTCGAGGAAGTTTCGTGAATGGAAGCAACGAAACCATGAGCTCTTCCTGGATATTTGCGAGTTCAGCTCTGCTCCACTGGAACCGCCGAGCGAGTCCAACGACCTTTCACCTCTCTCGCCAACGCTGATGATGCACACTCACTCTTTCATAGAAACGCATGTGTGAAACACACCCACATGACTAACAAACAGTCACATGCTATAATACAGACCTAAAGGTATATAAATAACGTGAGTCGTGCGTTTCAAACCTAACCACACACACACACTTTGAAAAACACTGTGGATCCAGACTGTCTTCACTTTTTCCTTGACGGATGACCTGATACTGCCCTCCTCCTGACCGCGAGTGACACCGGATTGAACCAATACACTGTAAGATCAATGTCAACGAACTGACCCAGCCTCCAGAACTACTGCAGACTCAAACTGCTCGGAAGCGAAAGTGTCACCTGCACATTTACAGCTCACTGCACACTCTGTACAATATATTTCATCACGGCCACATTTTGAGATGGATGGATGGAAGAAAGGCCCCATAAGGTGCCCACTGCATGCCTGAAGAAACATCTTTTCAGATTAATTGACAACCTGTTGAACAAAGTAGGACCGTATATGAAACAAATCTTTTATTTTTCTCTCTAATTGGAGTTTGATTTTATATATATA
>JAUMHG010000177.1:161528-180793 GCA_032359395.1 Enteromius anoplus | reverse complement strand
TATATATACATATATATATATATATATCTTCTGAAGATTTTGTTTGTGTGTTTATTCATTTTATATTTATATTTTTTATTTACATTTACAGTTTTTGATTTCCTTCCCTCTGAATGCTGCAGGAAGAGCACTCATGTAGCCATGGGCAACAGGCATTACTCTGTTACCAAGCAACACCGCCCTACTGTGTTACTCTATACAACTCTCAAAGCAAGCAAGAGTGTTGGAAAGTGTGTGTGTGTGTGTGTGTGTGTGTGTGCGTGCGTGCGTGTGTATTGAGAAACGAGAGAAAGACAGAAAACGAGTCAGTTGGATGCCGAAGAGTCTCTTTTGATGACATTTGCATTCGGGAAAAAAGATTAACTCCTGGCAGGTAGTAACGTGTTTAATTTGGCTTCTTTAGAATATTTATATTATAGCTAAACTCATGCATGGTTTAAAAAAGTATTACTATATGCTATCAGGCCAGAGAACAGTCTGTATATAAGAACATATTATTTGCATAGCTGCATCCTCTGTTTAAAACTGTGAATTGTACTCGTGAATGCAATCTTTTGACTCTGCGAACGCAGAACCTTTCTACTCTCTATTTTTTTCTACAACAAAAGAAGATGAAAAGCTTTGCTTCTCTGATGTTATGACTGTTTTTGCTTGTTTCCGGGTCTTTGCTGGTCATTACCTCTGAGCTATGGGCTACATTCAGGTCGTTAGTTTCTGTTTGCTAATGTACGTATCCCTTAGACAGACTCCGCAAGCCTAAAACCAACGTCCCCCCCCCCTTTCACAATTCTAGACGTCAGTGGCTCAGGGTTCTAGAATTGGATACAGTCAAATGGGACAGAATTAGAGGTTAAAATACAAAAAAAAAAATATATATATATCAATTGGTTCATTCCCGGCGGTGGAGCGCAAAACATCCCCTTTCCACATGTTGTGTGTGTGTGTGTGTGTGTGTCTCATTCGTCCACATTACAGACACATTGGTTTTAAACACAGCCCTGCATATGTGCTCAGTGTTACAGTTATGTTTGATTGTCACTTTGTAGAATCTTGTGGGATGTATTTTAATTGAATAGAATGTACTCATTCAATGGCTTGTTAATTGTAAATTTCATTGGAACAAACACACACACTGCCCACACACAGAGAATACTTTTTCGTCCGTGGTTGATGCTTTCTTACCAAAGCGACTCTCAAACTCACACCTGCCCGTTGCAGTTACTTTTTTAACGATTCTTTTTATGTAGAATGTTACACTTCACTGTGTTTCATCTCACGAGGTGTGAGTGAGCGAGCGAGCGAGTGTGTGTTATCAAGGCCATCGGGGTTTCACTGTGGTTTTAAGGGCATGTCCCCCCTCTCTCCCCCACACGGCTATGCTGTATAAGGTGTAAGTTGCACTGCAACATTGAGACGGAACATATTGCTCTTTTTCAAGGTTTTCTTTCAAAAATTCCCCTTCTGTATATTAAAACACCAGGAAGAGCCTGATATTTATTCACAGTATTATTCAAAGCTAACCCTCTTTGCTTTCAGAAATATAAATACATATATAAATATATATAATACAGATTGTAAAATGTTAAACTAATAAACTGAGTTCTCTGCACTCTGCGTTTGTGCTTTGTGATGCTTTCCAACTGCCTCATCTTGTGTCCAATGTAAAAAGTGAAATCTCAAACGGAAATGCAACTGCTTGGCTTACCAAAGGTTTCCTGGGGCTTGGTGGGTTTCTTGTTTACCACCAAACCAACCTCACTTAGATTTTAGCTAATACCTTGCATTTTCATTTTTGGGTGAACTATTCCTTGAAGCGAACCCCAATCTGTGAAACCAAGCTTAAAAGTATTTAGTATCTTAATATCCTTTTAGACTTTGATTGCAAAACATCCCTTGTGGTATCTTAATTTTAAATGCCCTCAATTACTTAAACCCACAGTTATGGGATTAGCCCTACCACTGAAGTGATTTTTACCTCTTGTACTTTGGCTCTGAAAGTGTATATTTTAACGCCCATCTACAAAATGTGTAACGATCGCTGCCTGAGCGTTTGGATGCATGTGCAGTAAAACTCTTTGATTACAGAAAACAGGCAGGGTCAAAACAACAGGCAAACGGGTGCATAGGAGGTAGGCCGAGTCGTGGTCAATAATAAAAAGCAAAAGGCCGAAAAAGAAACAGAGAATCAAACAGACAAAGAAGGCTTCGTAGACGGTCTGAGCAGATCAATACTTAGCGATTGTCTGTGGGTGAATGTGACAGGAATATAGTGAGTGTGAGTGGGTGTGGTGATGAACGGCAGCTGGTGGTGATCATGACAAACTGTGAACAGGTGTGGGTGTGCAGTGCATGATGGGATATGAAGTCCATGGAAAAGAGTCCAAGAGGGCACTCATGAAAACATGTTTATCTTTCTACATAAAAAAGCAAAACAAAACAAAAAATTGAGCTGGGAAAGTTTCTGAAATTTGGTTGATTTGACAGTGAATGACCCATGTGCATTTTAGGGGGCCCCAAACATAGACGTTACAACGTGTCATGATAATACTAATCCAAACACATTTGCAAAGCACAGTATTTCCTTTTTATCAGAGGAGGCTTATAAATCTTTGCAAAGTACCAAGCCATCCAAAAGAGTGTTTAATAGTTGTCTATTCAGCAAGTTACATAATAGGCCTAAAACCAAGGTGCGCTGCATTGCACTGCACTGCAACCTTGAGTAACTTGGCATAACTCAATACTGGACGATTCTAAAACACATCAGCTGAGTGAACAACACTTTGGAATTTTTAATACCAAACAACTGCATGCAAACAGTCTTGGCACGGCGGCCCCAAGAAATATATTAACCTTACACTAAAATGTAAAATGCACTACTCACTGAATTAGTTGCACTCTCCTGCATTCTTTCCATCAAATTCATCCACAAACGTCTGTGAGACATTTCTTCTCTACCCTCGTTTTCCCACTAATGAGTTCGTAATTGTTATACACTGACATTCTTTTTAACTTCTCAGTGTTTTCTACCAAGTACGCATCACTGCACATATATTTACCGTGACCAAAAGTTATGAATTCGTTCCTTCGTTAAAGTAAATGTGGTCAAGCTGGCAACGAATTAATAAAATGAGGCAATTAAGATGTGTTATTTTAAATAATAAAATATAAAATTGTGGAATTTATATTTATCTAGTTTATATTATTATTAGCAAGGTTTACATGCGATTAAATAAATTCTACTTTAAATGATTGCAAATCAGCAACAATGTTAAATGTGATTAGACTGGAGCTGCTAATAATAACATGTATTTAAATAATAATAATAACAATAATGTATTTGTCATATGGCCTAATTTGGGTATTATTATTACTATTTAAAAAAAATGATGAGAACGCCATCCACACATCAGGAATATTCTCTCGCGTTCTGAGGGCGTTCTTGACTCCTCCTGCTTTCCGTAGTGAGACCAAAGGGGGCGGGACTGGCATGGCGGCCAAGGTGAGTTACACTTCCAGTTTAGTTAAAATGGTTGTGTGTGCTATTTAATAGTAGAGGCATTCTGCATAATATCATCACACATCTTAACAAGTATAATTTTTCATGATCTGCACGATGCAGCTGTTATTCAGAGCGTTAGCACGGCGTTTGTTAAACCAGAGCCAAGAACATGCTGCTCTTAAACTCGCTGTCAAACACTGAGGATCTCTAACTGTCTGTGTCTTAAAACATAATCTGCTGCCTAGACGTCACTCTGAGGCACCTGTCTCTAGTCAGGCACCTGACGACACTCGCTCTGTGGCTCGAGACGGTAGGATTGGGATTATTACACGCGGTAAAGCGTCTCCTCTCGCTTCAGTCCTTTAAACTAATACAAATAACTTAATGTTCTTAAGGCCAGATCAAGGAGCTGAAAGGAGAAAACACTCAGCCAGGCCAAAGCTGATGGTTATTATACTACACACGTTCAAAGAAAAGTACAGAACACAGAGAAAACCCGTTTAATCATTTAAATACTATTCTATTCAGTCATTTCATACCATAATATTATGGTCAATGAAGTCAGTCTGTATTATTAAACTTGTGTCTATCCTCAGATTCTGAAGTATGCAGCACTTCCAGCTGTTGCAGTGGGTTTGGGTTCGTTTAGAATCTATTCCATAAATGAGAAAATAAACGAGGAACTAATAACTCCAAGAGAGGTAAGAAAAGTCATGCTTGGAATGGTATATATACAATTCAAGTACTGCTTTTGTGGTGTGCAGTTTGTTAATTTCCTGCGTGCATGGAATATCAGAGCGACCTACTATGTTTTATATGTTCATATGATGTACAAGATTGCAGTTTAGATTCTAAAATTCTAAATAAATGCTGTTGTTTTGAATTAGTTTTCATCACAAGCATCCTGAAAAAAAGTAGCATGGTTGCTGCCAAAAATAAAGCGGTTCAGCTGTTTTTAACATAAGTAGCATATTAGAATCATTTCTGAAGGATGTTGTGACACTGAAGACTGGAGTAATGATGAAGAAAATTTCATCTATGTCATTACAGGAATAAATTACAGTTTAAAATGTTACAAACAGAAAATATCGATTTTAAATTGTACTGTTTTTAATGAATTTGTGAAAAATCTCACCCACCCCAAACTATTAAATAGATGTGAATGTAAATGTAATACCCACGTTAAATATCACCGTGACCTCTCTCTTCTCTGCTCTTCTGTCTAGTTGTCAATCTACTCCCCAGATGGCCCTTCTGTGCAGTTTGTGGAGGAACAGCCTGGTGCATTACAGACGGGTCTGGGGGCCGTGAGGGTGGGCCTGCAGCCGTACGTCAGAGCAGCGCAAGTGAGCTCTGTCACTGTGATAATGATGTCATTTATCATTGTTAGATTGTTGAAGTAGTACGCGCTTATAAAAGATCTGTTCTTGTTTTTCCAGAACACCTTCACTTCAGTCAAGCTTGGAGTGATATCTGTGTACCATGCAGGGCAAGGTGAGCCAGAGTTTTGCGAGATAGAGGGAGGAAATGTCTGTGAACCTGACCTTTAACTCTTGACCTTCTCTGGTTTTAGACTCGTATCACTTCCTTCAAGATCCACCTCCTGGCTTCTTGCCTAGACTGGGTGTCATCGGTGTGTCCGGATTGGGTGGCCTGATACTGGCACGCAAGGGTAAGCTTAAGTACGCTGTTACTTTGAGTTGTTTTATTGTTCAAAAATAGGGCTTGGTGTCAAGGTTTTTAGGTGCTGTCTGAATTGCCTCGATACCACTAAGTATCAAAAATTCGATACCAAATTTCATTACTCAATACCTAATCTTGCCAGTGTCAGTGAGCCAATAAGCATGCAGCATGCTTGAGATACCTAAATCAAGTGCTGGTGATTGGCTGTGGTGAGGCATCAAAATGTTACATTACTATTTATGCACGCTGTAGCACCTGTAGTACTACACGGTTACTCAAAACCCATTGGTATCAGTATCAAACATTTCTGAACTACACCCAGCCCTAGTTTAAGTGAATGATACGCAGCATCTGTAAATGTGAATGTGTGCTTTTTGTGCAGGCTCTCGTTTAAAGCGGATTTTGCTTCCTCTTGGGCTGACTACCGCTGGTACTGCAGTATGTTACCCTACACAGACTGTTGGAGTCCTGAAGGTACATTGTCTCTTTAAAAAATAAAAAGAAAGAAAAGACATACTAATTTTTCCACCCAAACCGAGAAATTCATTGATTACATATTTTCAGATATATTGATTTTTATTTTTATTTTTATAGATTACTGGTAAAAAGGTGTATTCTGTCAGTTCATCTGTTGCTTCAATGTTTAAATCCAAACCAAAGGAGGATGTCAGTAAGCCTGTTGTTAGTGAGAAGGTAACTACAAAGTTGCACATTAAACCAAGTTATGTTGGTTTTAAAGCTGCAGTCGTAACTTTTGATGAATTTTGATGTTTTGGGATGTAAATTTGATGTTTATTATATTAACAGTCTGCTGCCACTGTAACAAGCTCAGATATAGAATCAGCTGCTAAAGCACTTTCTGAACTCCCGCCGGCCGCTGCTGTTCCAGATGAGGATGTCACACCAGTAACACAAGTTGTCCCATCAGTGGATTTAGCCCCAGCAGCAGATGCTGTAAAACCACCTCCTGTTGTTGACGTAGCATCTGATATCGCTGCACCACTCTCTGAATCTGAATCTCGCACTGCACCTGCTGTAGAAACCGCTCCCGAGCCTGTCCTAGATGCACAATCCAGCCCTGTCCCTGAGCCAGCACCTTCTGCTGAAATAGATATTACTCCTGTTGGGAAGTCCGGTCCTGAAATAGTCCCAGAAGTTGCCCCTGCTGCTTCAGAACTTGATGTCCCTGCACCTATAGTTGTTATAGAGGAGGCCACACCCTCAACTACACCTACTGTAGAGGAAGCCACACCCCCTGAAGATGCAAACCCTACTACAGTAAACGAGGAACCTGCTTCTGCTGCCCTGCCCCCTGCGGAAGAAGCCATTCCTCTGTTACCTCCCCCAGCTGAGGAGTCCCCGGCCTCACCTGAACCTCCTGTAGATGAGCCAGCCACAGGTGAGGAAGCACATATAGTTCTGAAGTATCGATACTAAACCAAAATTCCAAAAGCACTTCACTCCTCCACACACTAAAATCCACTGTCTGTCTATTTTCATTCTAGCGAAGTCTCGTTTTGTTCCTGACCCTTCTCTGCTCGACCATGGCCAGTCCAATCCAGAGGACGCAGACATGTACAGCACACGGAGCTGAAGGAGGGACCGAGAAACTGCACAGATGGAGAAAGATGGAGCATATGATGAGATGTTTTAATGTGCCATGATTCCAGCAGCATTTGATTGCATTATGATTGGGGTATTTGTTTTACAGTGATATGGAAGAAGGTACATTTCTTTCTTTCTGTGCTCCCTCACACTTTTTTTTTTTTTGAGGTAAGAATTTTCTTACCTTAGCAGGGATATCAAACACACACAAAGCCACATTTCTGTGTTAGCATGTTATCAACATTTTTGTTAACACTATGGAGGAAAACCTAGGGTAACAGCACTTTAATAAAAAAAATAAAAAAAAGAAAGCCTGTGGTCCCTTAGTTTAATCTCCAGATTTATTTCTGACCTCAATTCCTTTAGCAACAGGAATTTTGTGCTCATTTTATACTGTGAAAAAAAATCTTAAACTGGACCACACACACAAAAACCCTTTTAGTGCTGTCAAACGAATAATCGCATTCGAAATAAGTTTTTGTTTACATAATATATTTGTGTGTGCTGTGTATATTTATGCATATAAAAATACACGCATACTGTATATCATTTTTTAAAATTATATTCATATAATTTTTATAGAAATGTTTCATCAATAAACATAAAATTTTTCCTAAATATATATGTGGATGTATTTATATATACAGAGTACACACACATATATTATATAAACAAACCTTTCATTTTGGATACAATTAATTATTTGACAGCACTACTTTTTATATGATCAAAAACATTCAATGTATACATGTAACTTTGAAATGACATTTTACAGGGGTTAGAAGTAAAAATATCAAGCCTCATCTATTTGTTTGAAATTGGAAAAAAATTTAAAAAACGGAAATGGACTAAAATAATCTGTCAGACATTTTGATAACCGAATAATTTTGACCCGTTTCAGAATGTTCCAAACACAAGTCAGTGTTAACTGCTTTTTAATTGTGGGATTGTCCAGAATTATTTTGGACAGGATTTCTCAAAGGGCACTAATTTGTTTCTGTTAAAAGGTTTATGCTGTCTTTACATAAATCTTTACTGCCTGTGCAATAGAAAAGCAAAAGATAAAAATAAAATTATTTAAAAAAATGTTTTGGGTTTGAGTTTATTTTTCCTGAAATGTTTCCTGAAATTACGAACAAAAAGGTTGGAAGCATATATTAATATAAGTACAAAACATCTGTCTGGCCCATTTAAACACATAAAATAAGTTTTCCAGTCCATTAAAACAAAAACTCAGAGCGGAAACACACTGATATCCATCATCTGATTGCACAGGACTTCTATGCATGATTATTTTTATGACGTGTGGCGTCTCATTGAGTGCCGTCAGGCTGGCAGATGTCGGCTGTCCTGTAAAGTTTGGAGCAGATCATTTCTACCCTGCTTTCTCCGAGCAGACAGAGATCAACAATACACACCACACGCTCCGACTCCAGCTGAGGGGCAGAACACATCAAGGACCCTGCAGAAAAACACACACACTTTAGTGCTACAATGTGTCAAAATGACTCACAGGTTATTCAGCAGAGATGGAGAGTGTGAACCGAACAGAGTGGAACACACACCTGGTGCTGGGCAGCTACCATCTGGCTGAACACACAGTCGTCCTGTTGATATGCAGGACAGCAGGGAGTTGTCATGCTGAGTGTGTGGCACTCCAGCAGCTCTGGGGTCATCAGGGGAGAGGACAGGCATAAACTGAACATCTACTGCAGCCGTTTGATTCAGCCCTGAGAGAAGAAGAGAAAGCCAGTTATTACCTGAAGCTATAGCTCCGGTCCACAACTTGGTGAGCTGCAGGTGCTGGTCTTACCCAGAATCGTGAGAGTTAAGTAGCCGGTGCAAGCCACGGGTATATGCGTGTGTGTCTGTGAGGTGAGATCGGGTGTCCATTTGGCTGGGCTCAAGTTCAGGTGATGTAGTAGAACTTCTCTGTCGTCGAAGTGGAATTTTTCGGGAATGCTTTCCTGATCGAGTCTACCACAGCAAACGTGATTGGTCACTTGCTGTTTCACTAAAGGCCAGACTCTGCTCTCCCAGAATGCAGTGGGGTGGCTGGCAGCTTGCTGTACGTCTGGGACTCTGGATGTCTGGCCAATCTCTTTAGAGGGAAGAAAACAATTGACAGTACAGTCCAAAGGTTTGAGATCAATAACTTTTATTGATTTTTTGAAATCTCTTATGCTCACCTAGACTGCAGTTATTTGATCAAAATATAATCATATTACAGTTTTAAAGACCTTGTTTGATTTAGCTTAAAATATAATTTATGTATTTACGTTTTATATTTTATGTATTTGTGTCAGTGATATTTAGAGGGTACAACACCTTTTCCTACAGCTGGCTCTGTAACTGATGTATGTTCTTCAACCTCAGATTCCTCTGACTCTTCTTCCTCCTCTTCATGAGAGGAAAGCCCCACCTGCCTGAGGGACCAATCAGAAGGGAGATTCAAAGAATTTAATTATTTCAAAAATTGCAATTATTGCAGGAAATAGATTTGACTTTGTGCCTCAGTTAAAAAAAAAGAGAAATTTAAAATGTACATTATGCATTTACGATGGAAATCTATGGGTTAAGGCATTGCAATATAAAGAACTGTACATTATTACTGAAATTTAAATAAATGGATATTAAATGTACAAGTTTCAAGCACATCAAATGCAAATTCAGTCACCCTGACCTATTTAAATGTCAAAATACAACAGGCAGGATTTCAGATTAAAATACACAATATTGTAAAAGAAAAAAAATACAGAAGTTCTGACTTTTCTGAAAAGTGAGACGTGCTTCGATTACCTGTTGGACTGCATTTTGGATCTGGTGAAATACTGCCGATGAACTCCTCTGAATAAGGAGGTGCAAATATTTATGGCACACAAATAAAATGAATAACTTCATTAAATTTTTAAAAATGTACATAAATTAAGCTATATTCAGTCAATAATTATAATTTTTTAATTATTTATCCTTAGCTGCTGTTTAATTGTTTGAGGTCATTTACAATCAACATTACAATCCATTCAAATAAATACTCTTTTTTCCTTACATTTCTTTTAAGAAAAAAAGCCTAAAACAACTTGTTACTGTGGTTGCATCCCCAAACTTGTCAACACCGATAATAAAAAGCACCAAATCTGCATAAAATAATGTTTTCTGAAGCACCATGTGACGCTGAAGACTCGAGTAATGATGCTGAAACTGCAGCTTTTCAATCACAGAAATGACTTTGAAGTACAAAATATATTCAAATATAAAAGTTATTTTAAATTACAATAATGTGCAAATTTTTGAATGAACGATATCCTCATGGATTTGATACACTATGGCGCCTTACCTTGAGCTTGTGTGCACTCTCCTGCGTTTAGGTGAGACTGTAATATCAGAATCAGGGGAGGTTGAATCCATCTCTCTCTGTGTCAGAATCATGTCATCTATTGTGGAGGGAGAAGCCACAGCTCCAGCATCACTGACTCCTCGTACGGAGACACCCTCCTGCTGTAATGACAGGGCATTATTTTTATCAGCACATTTGTCCTAATGGTGGTTGTTTCATCTAGACTGAGTTGTACAGACCTGTTGTTCGGCGTGTGGTGTTTCAGGCTGCGGTGGCCATATGTGGTACTGCACAGCAGACACATAGCCCTGTACAGCCACTCTCCTGTGCTCTCTGTACTGCAGACTCTCCAGCTCCCCCTTCAGATCAGTCACTGCTGTAATCGGCTCATCTGCAACACGAAGGAGATTCACATTTTTGGGTGAATTATCCCTTTGACTTTTAACAACCCTGTATTTTGAACAACGAAAAAAACGGAAACGAACAAATGCATGACTGCAATGATCTCAATACTGGTTGAATTTAGGAAGGTTTAAATCTCACTGGTCATTTTGCTGTTGGTGGTTGGTGTGAATGTGGGTGGTGCAGGAGGGTAGCAGTAATATCCTCCAACCGAAGTCCTCCGCAGCATGACGCTGTCCTTGAGTGTCTTAGTCCACTGAATGAATGCTTTAACCTTTGGCTCAGTGACATAGGGCTGCTTTTTATGACAGCCTGTTAAAACACACACACACACACACACACACACACAATAAACAAAACTGAGCTGATTGTGGTTTTCTGTGACCTGTATTTGAAGGTTTTGGCTGAAATCTGCCTGTGATGAAGAGCTGTGTTTCTGTGCTACTGGTGAGATACACAGAGAAGCCCGTCTTACACACTCTCATCTGAGTGCACACCAGATACGTCACTGCAGATCAAGAGAGAGAGGTCAGAAATAAGGCCAGAAGGAATTAGAAGGAATGCAATGTTGGTGTACATGGACTGAGGTTTTACTTGGGCAGATGTTGTTGAAAATATCTGGCTGGGATGAAGAGAAGATCTCCAGGATGAATGGGGAGTCTGTTGTCCCATCAACTGCATGTACCCAACGATACGCCCAGAACTTTTCAGGTCCTGAGACAAACACAAACACACACATATGCGGACGTAATGATGCTTTGACTAATTCCCAACCCTCAATCTAGCTTATATAAGCAATCATTATTACTGACAAGCAGCTGTTTAATAAAGGCTATACCAGTCTTTTCCTTGCTCCTAATTCGCTCAACCCGGCCCACGAATGTCACGAGACCAATGATGTCACAGGCTTGGTTATTGTTCATGGAGTCCACCTCTGATCTGATCACAGGGAGAGGTTAAGAAAATTGTTGATTGACTAGGTTGATGCACGTTTAATGCACGCTTGCAAAAAAAAAAAAGTAGATTTTTGAGACAAAAAAAAAAAACTGACCACAAACTTTTCAACATTAGTGTGTTTAGACATAATGCATCCTGAGAGGGTCCTTAAAGTTTAAATACATATGTATACCTTGTGGCAAAGTTGTATGGGACATCAGGCAGATCCCACTGAGGCTGAACACTTTTTGGAGGAATCACAGTCACTACAGAGGCAGGACTTCGAGGATTCAGACTGATCTCTAAAACCCACAGAACAACCACAAAGAGCTGAAATACAACCTTTTCAAGAATACTGGAACCGTATCGAACAAAACTAGGTGAAAATGCAGCATTAGAAAGCTACCAACTAAAAGCCCTGGAGTCATACCAATGGAGTGGAAAGTCATAAGAGAGAGCGCAGGGATATGTGGTCTAGACCGGTTCTGATAGCTGTGTTTCAAGGAGTACTGCTGCAGATATAGAACCGAGCCGACTGTCAGTCTGTTGAACCATTCAGGACATAGATCATTCCATACAACCATGGACATGACGCCACTCTGATCAGCCACCTCACAGTACACCTGAAAGAGAGGAAACCAAAGAAAGAGATCATAGCCACAGAACGTCTGGGGCGCAGAGGAACCTAGAGATGTTGACTCACCTGAAACGGGAAGTCGATGTTTTGTCCTGGTTTGCCATAGTAGCGTATCCTGGACCTGTGCAGAACTCGGACCAGCAGTGGGAGAGGCCGCCTGGAGCTGTGAAAGAACGCTTCCAGATCTGCCAGAAGTGTGATTCTAGACACTGATAAACAGAAATACAACATTACCAACATATCATAAGAGATTTACTCTTATTACACAACAAATTATGTGCAGCTGTGATCAAATTAAACACAATGTAAACTGTGTCATTGCACATTCTGATTTCTTTTACACAAATTATGTGTTGACTGCATTTAATTAACTCAATTATTTACATTTAAATTGTTCATATTTAAAAAGCATTCAAATACAAAGATTTAATTTGATTTAAAACAATTAGAAGTTTAATAAATAAACCACAAGCCAACACTTTGATGCTAAAATAACTAGCTTCAGAAAACATTAAATATGAAGTGAAAAGTCAGCTACAAAATATGGTCATTCGTCGTTCAATATATATTTACATAAAAATGAAACAACATACTTATTCTAACCTGTATTTATTAAAATATATTACAGAGTAAGTGATCATTCCAAATTTAATTAAATAATAAAAAAAAAAAACTCTTGCTGACAGCTGGGCAAAACCTACTGTTATTTCTATAAGTTAATAGGGTCTTAATAAAGTTATGAAAAAAGTTATGAAAAGGTGGTCTCATACCATCAATGACCACGTCTGGCGCTGGGCTGTAAGGAACCCAAACGCTTCCATAAGGATCATCGTTTATCCACAGTGGTAAATAATATTTTCTGCTCAGCTTCAGGGGTCCATCGGACCGGGTCACATGGTCCTGACTCCACTCCGGGATACTCCCCACGTCTTGAATCGATAGAAACCTCTCCGGGAGCTCCACGACGCTGTAGATGCTGTCTATCCTGATGTAACTGTGACTCAACCTCGTCTCATCATGGACCATCGACAGCTGGGACACCAGGACCCCGGCCCCGCAGCGCAGCGAGCCTGTCCTCACCCACCGGCTCAGATTGCCCGCCAGCTGACACTTTTTTCGCCACCGGCCGTCCGTGACCGTTAGGTCGTAGCTGTAGCTCTCAGAGGCGGGATGATGCGCGCTCAGGTAGCGGTCCAGAGCGATGACAGCCAGGCACAGCGGGTCAGTGAAGGTCAGGGAGAGAGTGTTCGCGGACCGCAGCTGCTCGAACACCTCCTGGAGAGCAGAACCGGACCCGCTGTCCCTGCGATCCACCGGGCCTTGCATCACTGAAACTAGAAAGGGTTAGAACGTTCACACTCAACATTTAATAACGTTATGTGTGGCCTATATAAAGTATTTAAGAGCGACTATGTATAGGAGACAGATACTCGCTTAGCTTACTTATATGGAGCTTATTCATTTACATTGTAAAATGGTATATGTGTATGTGATTTTATTGCTCATGAAGTCAGCTCCAACCTCACGGAACGTAAACAAACTCCAAGCGCGCGACGAGTTCGTGTTTCTTCTTCCCGAGCAACTGAACAGTAGACGTTAACCACAGCGCCACCTACAGGCGCGGAGGACACAACAGCGACACGTGTTCACTGACAACAAACTTCTTTCTTTGATCCCATGTCACATTTGATCCACATTGGAAAAACAGCAGCTCGCTTTTTTGTGTTCATAAAGTGTATTATGACAAAAAAAATATCTTTAAATATATATTGTTGGAGAAGCACAGTTTTAGAAGAAACAAGGAACCGTGGGATGCAATCTGAAGCAAAAGATTATGCAATATATATTTACAATATGCATTTTGTAACTTATGTAATATATAGCCACATATGTGACCCTGGAAAATAAAAGCAGTCATTAGGGTTATTTTCTTTTTCTTCTAAATTAAAATTCATATAAATGCCTGAAAGGTGATATATAAATACATAAGGAGGGATGGTTTGATAGGATAGGAAAGGGTTTAGTTGAGATACAACTATTTGAAAATCTGGAATATGAGGGTGAACAAAAAAGAAAAAAAAATCTAAATATTGAGAAAATTAAGTTGTAATGGCTATGGCTTACTTATGACTGGTTGACTGGTTAATGACTGGTTTTGTGCTCCAGGGTCACATTTGGTCCACATTGAAAACAGCAGGCCTTGATGAAAATGTTTTTACCGTCATGCATCATAACACAATTTCAGAAGAAACAAGATACTGGGGGATACAATTTGCAGCAAAAGGTGACTATTCCTTATCTGATGTACAGTACATTTATGCATGTTATAACTAATGTACTTTATAACCACACATATGTTATAAATGGAAATGAACTGTGTACATTTTCAAGGTACATTTGAATTTATGTATTTTGTTAAATAAATTCATCAGGTAAATATGAGCTCCATTTACACACACGGGAGTCTACCAAAACTGTGTGGCACAGAAATGTCATGATATAGGAACAATTACATCAAAGTGTCCCAAGAACAGTGTTTGTGCTAGTAAATCTTAGTACATTTAAAATAACAGTTGAAGATGACAAATGAAGTATTTCTGGTGAAGTTTGATTTACTATACATTTCAGAGCTTTTTTTTAACGTAACACATTTTTGTTAATTAAGAGTCCAACATCCAAACTGTTTCAGAATGTAAACTTTTTATTATTATTAATTTCTTTTAAAACAATATTAACAATATGTTAAAGCTCGTTGTGATGGTATATGTACACAGAAGAATAAAAGGGGGAAAAACAAGCCATAAATTGACTGTGCAACATCAACTCGCTGAACTGACAAACAGAAAGCTTTACGTCCCCCCAAAGTAAGACACTTCAATAATTAATCTGTTACAAAATACCTCTGTTTTTTACTTTTTAAATCATACACTGTATAGAAATTTATTTCAATCTATTCGACATCTTATAAAATAAACAACTATATTTTTTCTAGACATTTTCTGTATATCTTATATTACAATATCTTCCATGTATTTTCTGCAGAGTATCAGCAGAGATGGCTGTTTATACCAGGTGTCACTTTCCGTCTCTTCCCCTCACCTGGTAGAATATAAATGCATCGACAATGTCACCAGTTCAGGTAACACATATAACACATGCACTCACAACACACATAAAACACACGCTCATGAATCCATGAGGCCTAAAACCTCATCAGAACAGACACTTTTGGGGAGAAATTCAGGCCAGAGAGAGAAAGAGAGAGCACAAAGACTTAAAGAAGGGATAAAGAATAAAGTGCAGTCTCCACAACCAGAGCATAGTTTCACAGAGAAAGAGAACAAAGATGAACGAGTCAGAACAGTTTCCATCTACACAACCCAATCAATGAACACAAACAAATCTGCAAAACAATCAAAGCTTTAACTCAAGAAACATTTGAGACTAAATGTTCGACCGTGGCTGGCAAAATATTTCATGAAAACAAATGAAGGATGAAACAGGGGGCAATGTACACACTAAATGGCCATCACAGTGGCAACTGGCATAAGTCATAACCTTTGGATCTATTTGTCCTATTCATTTTGAAATTAGTGTTTTTTTACCTCCTCCCTCTGGTATGTTGCTGTTCCCGGATGGTTGGAGCAGCTTATGACCACCTAGTCACCAGCTTAGACCAGCAACAATGTACTTAAACACATCTCCCGTATTGGGAGGGATTCGTAGGCTGAATAACCTAAAATGTACAGTTAAATATGACTCACGATGCAGTTGCTCGCCTGTCTAGAGAGCATTTGTGAGACTCAAAGATAATCTCAGAGCAGCAGAAGGTGATAAATGGGAGGCACAGATGCAGAACACCCTGTACTTTGTCGTCTTTTCTAGTGCGACTCCAGGGAGGTCTTGTGATTAACAGACCTTTCTAAACATTTTGAAAATGGTTCAGGTGGGCTGGTTTGGGACCTAAATGAGTTCTTGGGAATGGGGGATTTGATATCGCAAGGTTTGTAAATGTAAGAACCTCTGGAGTGCTTCCTTTGAGTGTAGCTTGAAGTATCCGAAACTTCGGATTCGATCTTTAAATATGAACAAGCTAGACACCTGCTTGGAGAGGTCACACCTGAGAGATTCGGGGAGTTTCGCGATTTCTACACGACCGAAGGAATGTCGAGGAGATTTTAGTACAGAAATACTTTCGGCTTGCATTCAAACAGCACGTTGGCTTTTACTAATACGAAGCGTTTCTTGCGTATGCAAGAAAACATACCTGACGGGTACAAATAAGTATTTTGTATTTACTAATATTTAAGTTAAACACTCTGCCCAAGTGACAGGCAGTTGAGAACTTTTCTATTTCTGCAGCCCCGACATTAAGATTGTCTTCATCAATCATTCCACCTGCATTACGGTTTTATTTTACATCTTCATTTTTGCAGTTTAACTGCTGCGCCACCTGCGCCCCACCACCACTAAACAATCACAAAGTCCCTTTACTACGAAGCATAAATTAGACAGAGCTTCATCCCTGTGTAATACTGAAACTAAATATTAAAGCACATCTGTCCTGTCAATTTATATTTATGTACGGACAGGCAGACAACATGCACGTCTGAAATAAACTGTCCGGTCAGGCTTCTCCTGATGAATTGTTTAGAACCTTAATATGAATTAAAAAGTACTGAAATCTGATGTTTCGTAACTCAGCATGTGGAGAAACTTTAGGTACAGTACAGTGGATCGAGAAATAAAAAGTAACAGGGATTGAGCTGAGCAAATAAGAAAGTTTGCCCTAGTGCGAAATTGTTCTTAAATATTTGAAATATACAATGCGATTGATTCAAGTTTCTTTATGTTAGTGTTTACTTAACTACAGGAAAGGGCCAAACCTGCTCTGCACATTGTAACAGGAAGTCTTCGCTGTGAATACTGCCCAGCTCCTCTCGTCAGCACAGACTGTGTATTTTTCTTCTTGTTGGTGGGGCCGTTTCTCGTTTAGTTTTAGTTCTTTTAGTAGCGGTTGAGGACAGAACACATGCAGCAGAGTTTACGTTCTGTCAAGGCATTACTTGATTTGTGGATTTTGTCTCATTTGTGTACGTTTGTGTGTTTAAAAGTCCAGATAACTAACATTACAGTACCAATACCCTCGACGTATTGATCTGCTCTGTGACCCCTGTCTCCACGACTGGTCACGCACCTGCGGGCTCCTCCTACGTATCCCAGCATCCTCTGCGTGCAGTCCAGGCCAGGCAGAGTCCTTGTGGCGATATCACCATCATTTGCTGTCATGGGAACTTTGAGGGACTTTGGCTTTCTCGATTTTGGTTTGGCTCGGGAGCGAGCCTTCCCCTGAGCCGAGAGAGTCCCTTCCCATCATGCCTTTCAGAACTAAATGCTCAACGCGCTTTTCCGGCAACCTCTTGGCTTTTTCCCAGGTGGCGGGGCTACCGTGGGAGCATGTTTCTGTAGTCGGACTGTGAGTGATGAAGCTGTTGCTGCTGCTGTAGTTGTGGTTGTACGTATCCCACAGTGCTTTGCTGCGGAACGGTAGGGGTGTGGAATAAGGCCTGAGTGGGAGCACTGTGAATCACACCCTGAGGCTGCATCTGCAGAGAAAGAGAAAATCAGACAACATTCTTCAAGACAATATATGACCCTGAAGCACAAAACCAATCAGAAGGCCCACTGGTATATTTATAGCAATAGCCAACAATACATTATATGGGTCAAAATTATGAATTAGAATCACTAGAATATTAGGTACAGATCATGTTTCATTTTTAATTTCCATCTGTAAATATATAGTAATGTGTTTCAAATATTTGTATTGCAGCTAAATATTGTTTTATGGAAATCTTTGGCTTTTAGGTGAGGTATAAACTGACCCTTATCACTGGTTTTGTGGTCCACAGTCACATATGATTAAGAAATGTAAATCTGAATCACAATTTCATTCACCTGAAAGAACTGCTGAGGTTGTTGTAGTGGCAAACTGTGCGGAGCGGCTGAAGGGTGAGACGTGTAGGTGGGCGTGGCCTGATGGGTGATGAAACTATTATGGGGGAACATGATTGGTGAGGTGAAGACGGGGGAAGGGACAAGCACAGCGTTACAGTTCACCTGCTGCACTGGGAAGGAAGGAGCCATCATCTGCTGGTCCAGAGGATATCTGTAACACACAAACATTATCGGTGAATTTCAAACAGTACGCTTGCATACTAATTCTGTTACAAAACAAGTAGCAAACATTAGTATGTTCTTCCAAATTTAGCCTACCATTCTGTCTATGACTTCACTAAATTTTTATGGGGCTCTCATGCTCACAAACACTCACTTGGTTTGTTGAATAGTTGAGCTGCATTGGGAAGACTGGGCTCCCCCATTGCTGTCTGGTACAAGAGTCTGCATTGGTTGGTTTAGTAGCATCCTACCAATTCAAAAACACCCCGTATGATATTACAGATAAAATCTGGGAACATGTTTGTTACAATCACACATTCTGTAATATCCAATCAGAAAACTCCCTCACTCTACCAATTAAAAAACATCTCTTAGTCTGGTGCCGCCCGTAGAGTCATGAATAAATCTGATTGTTAATACTATAATCTATTATTAATTGAAAACAGACAAATAGATAATTTTTTGCCTGAAATGTTATTATAAACTTCTATTCCAATCAGAGAAACTGTATTAAAGGGACAGCTGACCCAAAAATAAAGTTCTGTCATTAATTACTAACCCTCATACCTTTCCAAACCTGTAAGACCTACGTTTTAGCCTGGGCCCGCCAATACTTCCTTTGACGCTACATTCTTTTCGTGAGCAAAGTTAGGGTGCTTTCACACCTGCCTCATTTAGTTCGGTTGAATCACACTAGAGTTCGTTTTCCTACTTGGTGTGGTTCGTTTGGGCAGGTGTGAATTTAACAATTGCTCCCGAGTGCGCACCAAAAAAGCGTACCGAGACCTTCTTGAAGAGGTGGACACATTCAAACGAACACTGAAGCGGTTCGCTTGTGGTGAGAACATGATCCGAACTCGAACAGACCCAACTGCAAAAAGTACTGCGCCTTTTTGGACTAATCCAGCCGCCGTAGTCAGCTGCGCTGTGCATTATGGGATGAGGAGACGTATTTGTTGACAGTTACTGCTTTAGCAACATAGCCC
>JAUMHG010000177.1:111312-153182 GCA_032359395.1 Enteromius anoplus | reverse complement strand
ACACATATGAATACAAATATAAATTTAAAAAAAATCAGTTGTAAACTGGCCACCGCTCCTTGTCCAAATATTTCAACCTAAACACATTTACACAGGCACATATACACACTCATTCTTAATATACTCCGCGTATCCCCTTAGACAGGACATAAACAAATATTGGACATCTGATCTAGCTTTTAAAAATGAATGAATGTATTCTTCCTACCTGACTGGGCAAACAGAATATACCTTCAGCCACACCCAGTGATGTGTAGCTCACACAGATATAGGGCTGCACGATTAATCGTATTTTTATCACGATAACAATATTTATGACCCACGATCAGTTATTAAATATCGTCGATCGCGATTTTACAGTATGAAGACCAAACTGTTTTTATGGACAGAGTTTACGGATTGGACTGAGTCACTATGACGTTACTGCATCTACATTGCTAGCATTTTCTGACGCAGTAGAAGTCAATAGCAGAGGGCTGCAAGATAATCATCACGTGATATGTAATGCGCATCTTGTCAGTAAAGCCTGTAATCAGGGGAAAATTCCATCAGGTGCTTGATCTTACATTGAGCTGCTTTCCCTACGAAGAGCCGTTGTTCTCTGACGAGCTGCGCAAAATCACGCTGATAATGAACCTGAATTTGCGCAGCTCGTCAGTGAATGCGGCTCAATGCAAGATCACGCACCTGATGGAATTTACTGCTGATTACAGAACCGGCTTTACTCTGAGCAACATGAGGAAGGTGCAGAAGTGCGATCGGTAGTTACAAGTTGATGTAAAAGAGGCAATTTAATTTTATTTATTTACACAGCTATATTTATATTTATTCACAGCTAAGAAAAACTCTCCATTTTTAAACATGTTTTTTTTTCTTGTTTTTTTATTTGTGGCTGTAAAGTGCAATAAGAATACACAAGTGAATAAAAGTTCATTACCAAAGGTCATCATTAATCCTCATTATTTGAAACACACAGACAGTTCCTGGAAACTACAGGGCATTACCAACTTCTTAAAACTCCTTATAGATATTAACTGAAATGTAAAAAAAACTAAATTCAGGGATATACTATTTTTTTATTTTTTTTATTTTAGGTATATATTCTATGCCATAAATATTTATAAATGATTTAAAGATCAAATATCATAACGGTTGAGAATATAAAAGAAGTGTTCACCGCAAAAAAGTTTTTTTATTTGTGCCAGTCTGCTGAAGGGAGTTCAAACACACTCTCAATTCTTTATATTTGGCTGTTTTGGGAGCCTTTCACGACCACTTGCATCGAGAAGGAGTCTCAAATGACCTCCTGAAGTGGTGTGCGTAATCGGATTATAAATCTCTCTCAAATACATTTTTACACCTGCCCTATCATGATCGCTATCCAATCACAGAAAGTACATTAAGAGGCCAAGTATAAATAGGCCTATAGAATTGGCTTACAATGACATCATATTTGATAACTGTTCCTAGGATGTGCCATTTTGCCAGTATTTTTTCCATATGTTTACCAAGGAGAGATGCCAGTGAAGAGCTTAAGATGAAATGTGACACATGATGTGTAAAAAAAAAACTTAACAGAATGTGAAGATTCTGTGTAGTTATATATTTAAATTGCATATCTCATCACAAATGAATGACATTATGGATAATTTTTTCCTCCTCGGGTAAGCTTCATGTTCTCTTATACACAAGCCATAAAAACCTGATTTATCAAATATGATATGCAACAAATACACATAGGCCTACTAACTTTAAATTTGGCCTAAAGTTTCAATAAACCATTTCATTAAAAAAATCCTGAATATTATTCTACATGTCAGGCTACACAGGGTTAAAATAGATATAAAATCCACACAGAACATGAAATCATAAACTGATCAAAGAGAACAGAGGTCATTGTAAGAAAGGGAATTAATCTTATCAGTGTCATAAGAGTTAACTCCTTCGCGCACACACACACACAAACGAACACATAAATACACACAAGCTTAAAAACACACTCACATCGGACACAGGAGTGTGTAAAAGCAGCTGCTGGGTTCAGAAGGAGGTCAAGGGTTACACTCAGTGGTGGGAGCTGATAGGGGCCCCAGGAGGATTCCGGAAGGGGTGGAATCGCTCGGGAACGTTACAGCAGCAACAGGAAAACACACGCAGCTTTAACACAATGTTGGTGCAGTGCTACAGGAGCGTTAATGCCATGTTAGCCCAGAGACGTGTGTACTGGCCTCATTCATGAAACATGAGCAGAACAAATTTCTTATTGAACTGAGAGCAAATTTATGCATGGTTGTACGAACGACATTGACAGAAATTTGTGCTGCTTGTGCTTCATGAATGAGGCCCATTATATATACACAAGCATGGACTTTATAGTCAATAGCTTAAAAGCCTCATGTACGCCACTGTTCAAAAGGTCAGCATACTTTTCACTTTCTATTTGTCTAAGAATTCTAAAAATAATGTATCACACTGTATACTGGAGTAATGGCTGCTAAATATTCAGTTTTAATGTTTGAATGGAACTTTGAATGTTTTATGTCAAAGGGCTCACCTTGTAAAGACAACAACAATGTTTTTTAGGTTAGGATATGGTAAATGACATGAACTTAGTAAATGAAACAAGCGAGTATGACACTTTTACACTAATGCCTGTGTATGTAGATCTGTATAGCTTTTCAGTTTACCAAACATTATAGTTACACACTCCTAAAAACATAGTTAATGGCATCCAAATGCATCAATGGTATTAAAAGTATTAATTGTCATTTCTGTTCAGTAATATGAAATATAAATAAATGAAGTAAAAAAAATCAGTTGAAATTTAGTTGAAAATGTAATTATTAATCAACTAGTTGCAATTATTCATTATTCACAAAGCAGAATGCATATAAAATGCATACTTTAGTTTGTAAAGAATGACTAAGACAATAGCACTGTGCATCTTGTACTGATTCACTGTTGGGATGATTCATTCAGCGGTGTCGTCCCTGCATTTACTGTGAATGCTGCCTTCAGCCAGCTAGGTGAATGGTTCAAGTGCACTTTATTCATCCTAAAATTACAAACAAACAAAAACATAACCTAAGAGAAAGAAAAGGTCCTTCTCCAAGTATCCTTCTGCGCTATTATTAAACAGCTTAATTTGTCTCTCAGGGCGATATGTGCAGAAATGACAGAATTATTTATGCAAACAGTAATTAGTAACAATAAGCCGTTGACCAGGACAAAAGACAGAGGAAACAGATAAGGACAGAGGGAGAACAACAAAGAGTGATTTCCAGGATTGTTGCGTCACTTTCTGCTTACATAATTATCATGAAGCTGAGAGCCCACCTTTACCCAGGGGCCCACCGTACAGCAGCAGGACGCACTCTCACACACACAATTGAACAAGGGGCCCAGGTATAGGCTCTGACTCACACTTAGCCCCCGCACAAGTTTAAAAGCATAAACACAGGTCTCAGCCTCCATGTGTGATATTACAAGAACTTACAGATTCACGCATGCTCACACTTGCCTCTAAACGACATGAAATTCTTTTGGGAAAGGGCTAAACCTACTAAACCCACAAACATCACTTAAAATGATAGCTCACAAAGGAAAATCTTGTCATTCACTCATCATGTGGTTGTCATTTTTTTTCATAGAATGCTAGTCATTGTTTTGAGAGAGAGATCAAAGTATCTTCAATATGTGTTACACAGAGGAAATAAAGGCATACGGGTTTGGTATGAAATAAGGGCCAATTCAATTATTAAAGCATTTTCATTTTTGGGTCAACTACACTTATCTTACTACTTACTAATCTACAAACAAAATCCAAGACACTACATCCTAAAAAAAAAAAAAAAAAAAAAAAAAAAAAAATCATGTTTCGTTCACTTCTGCTCTTCCACATCACAATTTGCATAACGTGTGCTCCAGATAATGCTGGTTCTTATAACAAAGAGCTTGGAATATTACTCATTTGCCATGCTGGATATTGCTAAATTAATACATTTCATCAAAACTATTTAAGCAGCGTTTCCCTCCAAATCTTAATGTTGTAGAACTTCTTTCTAAATATTTTATATATAATTAATGTGAAACTAAAAAGCTGCATGCATAATTAAGTACATTAACAAAGTCCATGTATATAGGAACAGTAGCTTTTCGTCATAAGCTAATGTTCGCAAAAGTGCAAGCGGCGTTCTGTTGCCATGGAAACTTCCTCAGACAAAACGCGACGTCTCCTTTGTTATTTGAAGATGTTCGACTAACGTGTAATCAAATTAGTTCATAACTGCTTTATACATTTATTTAAATTTAACTTTTTAAAAAAAGTCAAGGGGCACGTTACGCATCTGCTGCCCTTAAATTGTTTCTCGCAAAGTTCCTGAACCACATCAAACAGAACCCAAACACGCACTTCCAGCCCGAACAGCGGAAAGAGTGCAAGGTCAGTGAACTAACTTAGTAGCCTAAAACAAACATCTAAATGTTTAAAAACCTGAGGAAAGTCTGTATGAACGTTTTCAGCCACCTTGAATAAAGAAACTGATTAAGACAGACATTAAAGCGACAGGTGTATGGAAACTATGCTGTCACAACACAAACATGAAAACATTTGTACCGTGCAATTAAGGAGCTCTTATGAATTTCTCACAGAAGTGCAAACGGATTTATTTTTTAATAGACCAACATTAAGTGACATACCATCCAAGCAGGCAGGTTTTATGCTTCTGTAGAGTCTGGATTCAGCGCAGTGTACAGCGACCGCATTCCAAGATTACCGATCAATCCGGACAGTCTAACCTGCAAAAGCCACGGACGAAATAGTAGCAAGCTTTCATTACCGTAATTCCATCGTCCGAGACCGGGCTAAATGTGTTTGGCGGTGCGCTCATACAATCCATCGCGCATGGGATAAAAAGATTAAGGTGCAGAAAAGCGCGCGGTAACATCACAGAACCTGGCGACTCCCCCGTGCACCGCTTTCACGCGACCCTCACACGTCAATATCTTAATATTCACAACTCCGTGACTCGAGACTTCCACACAGTTTCCCCAAAAAGCGAAGAATTGAACTGACTTACTTTTTATTTGCATTACAATTTATAACGAGTAGGGAATATCTTACCGTGCGTAAAGGACAACAGGTTCTCACTTCACTTTTGCCCTCGTCCGCGCCTCTCACACCGAATCCACGACTTCACCACAAACAAGCCACTCTGAAGTCGGACACAGGACGAAATACGCACGAACCCCGCTAAGTGAAGATTGCCAGGATAACAGCGGCACGGGAGAGAGCACGCGACTCGGCGTGTCGGCGACGTGTTTTCGTTACCGGGTCCACATCCTCCGCTGACGAGCGCCTGTAAACAGCGCTGAGCTGATGCGAAGTACGAAAGTAGGTCAGACTGGAGCTCAATACTCAACCAACGACAGCACTAACCGCCCGCAGCCTCGCACACACGCGCCACAGAAAAGACACACACGTCAGGAACGCACTTAAACATAGGCTAAACAACTCGGCAGCAATCATTTTCACAGACGATCAGCTCTTTTGGCGCTTGCTTTGGCCAATGTCATGCTGCCGTGTTAATTAATACATAATAATATTACCATTAATAACAAATTGCATTATTAATAATAACAATAACTTTGATTAAATCATGAACTTACATGTGTATACTATATATTATTATTATTATTTTATTTATACAACTTCCTTTCCAAAACTTAAATGCTGTTTAACAAGATCATGTAGAGTGTTGAAAGTTAGGAGTATTCTGAGATGAAACAGACAATGCTTTATTGGAATTATTGGAAAGACATACGCAGAGCACGTGGTGTGAAAAAGTCATTCAGAATCATAAAAAAAAAAACTAAGTAATATTTATGTTCACTCATTTATTTCAGGTTTATTTGACAGGGACAGTGCGCATTAATAACACATAAAATCTACAATGTGCCAGACTTAACAATATGTGATTCAGAATCATAAAAGAGCAATTAGTCAGGAGAAAAAAAATTATTTGGAAGGCTGTTTTCTTTAAATAGTATAGACAAAAAAAAAAAATCAATGAGACAGCTCAGCAGTAACCATGGCGGTAATCGGAAGTGACAGCAATTTGTCCAATCTTAATATGTATGTGGTAATGTTCAAATTTACAAGAAACTGAGACCAGAGCTACCTTTTGAAGGAACGCAAGAACATCTTGCTCTATTTTAGAGGTAGTTTCCTCACATAGCCATTTCACTGATGCAGCAAAAGGTGAAACTGGGTCTGTTGCAGCAGAGTCAGGAGCTGAAATAACGATGCAATATGACACAGTTTACTGATGTTAAAGGCTCTTCAGGCTCTTCGGAAATTTGCATTGAATCAATCAAATAAGTACAGGTTAAACAAAATCAAATCTAACACTTCCAGCAATAAAACTTATCAATGATAATCCTTATATAGCTGATGCCTTTAATGATATCAATATGATTAGTATTATTACTATTATCATCATCATCATCACCAGGCTATTCTTATTGAATTAATATTATTCGTTCCATCATGTTTTTTTCCACTGCTTTTAGCCATACCATGAAGTTGGTTCACTCACTCTCTGACTATAAAACTGAGTAAATAATTAAATTAGCGCAATAATATCATGTATCGACACTCTCACAGGCTGACGATATGACTAGAAGCGCATCGCCCAGCACTATAACTGACTTTAAACAAAGCACTGCAGACTATTTATAGCATAAAACATGCCGTCAACACAAAATTGTTCTTAAATACATTTCGAGATCAGCTAAAGCAGAAATAACGTGTGATGCTGCCTGTATCAGGACACAGTATCGGTTGCCATGGCAAACACAGAATCCTTCACCAGACCCTCTGTCCAACACGGCCGCTGGGCATGAAAAGCAGCTAAAGCTCTGAAGCACATCAGCTGCGTGCCTTTACCGGCTCTGTGCATTTTGACTGTACTCACCAAACAGATGTAACTGCTGTGCATTATTCATAATCCTTTAATAGTTTAAGTTGACATGATGTGCTTGCAAAAGTAGCTTCCATACTCTTTTAATTGTTATAAAACCAAAAGAGTCTAATTAAAGTCTGATAACAATTGTTAGGGTGTTTTAGATTCATCATGCCATGAGTCATTGGGTATATAATAAGATCAACAAAAAACAACAACCCTTTCTCTTTCTTTCTTTCTAATTTCTTTTGTGTTATGCTTTATCTCTGGGTTTTTTGATGTTGTTGCTGCTTTAGGTTGAAAGCTGACTGTGGCTCTGTAGCTTTAAAGAGCTACCAGAAGAATATGGGTCAGTGGAACACCAGCACAAACGCGAGGGAGGAACAGAGAAAGAAAGAGAGAGAGAGAATTTAATGCTTTGTAGCAGAGCTTCTGAGATTATTAGTGGGCCAGCAGAATAACTGATTCTCTCTTGTCAGTCGAGGGGACTTTTATGAGCAAACAACATATAGAAGTTCATGAAATAATAACAAGAACTTCCTCATTAAAATCACACAGCAGATATGTGTCAAGGGTGTGTGTGTGTGTGAGCGTGTGAGCAAACACAACCTTCAGGTTATGTGGCTAACCAATAAAAGGTCAAGTGATTTGTTCATCGGGAATTCACAATCCAGTCATCAGATTGTACAATTACAGGAGCAAACACACCTCTCTTCAGGCATATATATCTACAGACAGTACACAAGTATGCAAATTGTTCCTTCTGATCAGCAATTTTAAGTGCTGATGGTTTATATTAAGCAACAGGTAATCATCTAGATTCACTATTTGAATTCTTAAGACAATGATGAGATTGTTTACTAGTCTAGCACTGATACAAACTCCATGTAGATTCATTAGAGCAGTTAATTAAAAACCCATTGCAAACCTCTGCTTCCTGATACCACCGATCACATCCTTGCTTATACATCAAGAGAAACATCAGAAATATTGACTTATTTTATTCTTCATACTTTCACAGTCTTTTAATCAGTTTCTGCTGGCCTTTGGAGATATACATACATATATTCATGCTGTTACGATCACAGGCCAGAGTGTCCTTGAGCTCCACAAGAGGGCACTCCACCCCGGACAGTTATGTGTTACCCCGTCTGTATTTCTGCATTGTACTCTAAGGATTCCTATGCAGTGTGTTCCCCACGGTTTCAGTGTTTCCCCTGTTCAGTCTCTGCCCCCTTGTTAATTCCCATAGCCACTGATCAGCTCCGCCCCCTCATTTATCCTCTAGTCTCAACTTTAAAAAGTGTTCATGTTAGTTAGTCTAATCGCTGAGTATCGAGTGCCTTTCCTCGTACCGAGTGTTTTCCCTGTGTGTTCTTTGTTTGCCTGATCGTTTGTGTACCGACCTCCGCCTTGCCTTGCATTATTGTTCTGGTTTTGCCCCGTTTGGATTTTGATTGCTGATCGACCGACCCCCAGTACCACTCCGGACTATTCCAGTGTTTTGCCTCTACTATTCCTGTTTGCTGTTGTCTTGTTCGACCATGTCTTTAAAATAAAGCCCTGCGAATGGATCCGCGCGTCTCAGTCCCGTTCGTAACAGATGCTATGTCTATAAACAAGCTTTTTATCTAATTAACAAAATTCAACAACAATACTCAAGTGTCTAAACACTTTATATGGACAAACACATCCAAACTTGCTAGGATGCATGTTTACAACCAATTTTGAATTTGTATGTACTTGCATTTATTTGTACTTTTTCATAATTATATATTAAAAACACTGTTTCACTGAAAGCTTACTGTATTTCTTTAAAAGCTTACTTATATAAAGTATTATGAAAGAGATTGACTGAGTGAGTGTGATTATCTGCATCGGTCACTGAATATTAATATTTAATAAACAACAACAGCCATCATAAATGTTGCCAAGCAATTCAGTCAAAAGTACAAAGGCGGTGCTCTGATATACAGCACTGAAGTAATATAAAATGACACGTTATTAGACTTTGTCCTCAACCAAAACTACTTGTCCTGATGGATTTAAAAGACCAAACACTGCCCTTAAGATCTACCCAAAACAAATTATTTCTCAAGTTTAACTACTATAGAGACATCCGAGCCACTGGCAAATATGGCTGCTCGGTTCTCGAGTTTTGAACGTCAGCTGACACGGAAGCATTATCTTTATTAACAAACCGCAAACTGGAAGTCTGAACAACATCATTCTACACAAAAACAGTGTAATAAAATTATAGTGAATTTAATCAAAACCACGACATCCACTGCAAGAAATGCTGTGAAACAAACTGTGAAAAGGTAAATGCATGTGTGATATCGGATGAATAGCTCATGAGTGGAAAGCCCTCTCAGCCAATCAGATCTGACAACTAGAAAGAAGTGTTATGTAAATACACACACACACACACAAAATACTTTAGTCTGGAGTAAATTAACAGAAGGATAGAACATTTCATAAATTGCTTTTAAAGCATTAATGTTAATTCTATGCAATTCATACCATGCAGAGGATTTCAAAACCGCTTGATTCATGGTCATTTCAGTGAGCGAGGATGAGTTTAACCTCTCAGCTTCTTTTGTTGAGCCTTACACAAGATTATGTAGGTCAGCTGAAGTAAAGCAGCAGTTCGCTTATATCTCAGAGGACAGGAAAGACTCGCAGACGTTTAAAACCCCACAGCCAGAAATATACCTCTAAACTCTATGATCATTTCACAGGAGGTCATCTTACTCTCTGAGCCGAGATAATTGCTGCTCTCTCTTCCTCTATCTATTCACACGTCAAAAGCTCCATCGTTCAGTCTATCCATCCATCTTTCTATTTATTCCCGAGCACCGTCATCATAACATATGGCTGTTCTGGGCCCCGGTCTTTTATGCTTGTGTGTCGGTGTGTTGCAATTATCCACATGTGTGTGTGTCCTGTGCAGCTGTAGTAAACCCACATTGTTCTTTTATAATTGTAATTATCTTAATGTGGTCTGACCCAGCAAAATGAAAAAGCTAATCATCACATATTAGCTCAAGTAAAAGGCTGTTCATGAGTGTGTGTGTGTGTGTGTGTGTGTGTGTGTGTATACATTCTCTCACTTTACCGTCAAGAGTCATTAAAAGGATGCAGTGCTCCACCTCTCCCTTTCTGTGTTTGTGCAGAGAATAAAGAGAGACCGAAAGAAAAAGAGAGAGTGAGAGTGAGGGGTCTATTATACAGAGTTAGAGGGAGAAACACAAACTAATTAAGGGAAGAGAGACCATAATTAAAATGGCCTGTTTTTAATTTAACAGTGAGCTACTTTATATCAAACAGAACAGTGATCACTTAATTATACAGGCAACATCAGAGAAGAGAGAGGAAATGGGAGGGTGGCTTTGGTAAGAGGCTGATTGTCTGCTGTGAAGTCTATTTTCATTCTGGAGCAAAAGCACAATGTTTTATAATTGCAAAATTCATTCTTTACATTAAGTACTTTAGTATAAAAGCCTTAAGAGGCCCTGCAATTTTTTATTTCATGTCTTGTTTACGTATTTCAACAATATTAAAAGTATAAACTTCTAATAAACAATGGCTACAGCTCTTTATTTCCATCCTTTCTTGCCATTTGTTAAATTACTATTATATAAAGTATAGCATATTTCATATTTCTTGACATAAGTCTGATGAACCTAAAAATGTTCTTTACTGACCACATAATTATATTTGTTTTTCCGCATAAGGCAAAAGGATTTAAAGTACACATTTATGTAAGGCAAGTTTAAAATGCATGCATATGTTTTATAACAATTATTCTCAAGCGAATACAGTCACGGCATTTAAAATCTAAACAGATTATGACTTTGTAATCGTTACAGAGGAAAAATCTCAGTGGAACATGAAAATGTAAAAAAACGTTTACATTTCTGTCACACCAGTGATGCAACCGACCCACAATGCATGATGTCACCCATTCAAATCAAATGGGAAGCATGAATGACAAAGCCCTGTCTGAATGAACCATATGAATGAACCAGAATCATAGCAGCCATGTGACAAATCAATAGGGCCTATGTTTTCTAAAGAATAGTCTAAAGCTAAAAAAAAAAAAAAAAAAGACTGTGGGACCATAATACACGATGCCATTTTCTATGAAACCTGTCAAATAAAAACTAAAATTGGGAAAAAAAATTCCAAGGGCAAGAATTGTATAGTGTATCGCAGCCTGTACAAACACACACCCAGAGAACATGATATTTTTACCACATCATTTTGCCAGAGGGACCCACTGAAACTTAACCTCATTAGATTGCTTGACTCTAATCTAGGGCCACTTCAGAGCTGTACTGGTCCCAAGATGCAATTCAGCGCTGGTAAAACAACCAATTGCAGTGACAGGTTTGATTTTTATAATAAATTTATCTTTCAACCTGTTCCCCATCCAAAACAACAAACTCTCTTTCGCTTCAACCATTTGATAACCTATCAAACCATCTTAATATTTGATATGATACAGGCTGCATTAATTTATCAAACTTATATTTTGTATTTAAAGGGCCTTTTGGCTAATGCTCCGATGTTTTTAGTGTAATGACTGTTGTGGTTTCCTCTCATTAGTCTATAATTGAAGAACCATCAATCTCTCCTGTGAGCACTAACACAGCATAAATAATTTACTTGTATATTCAAAACATTCATTATATTTCATTAATATTAACCACTCAAACAATCCCCACAGTCCTGCGAAACACTCAGAGAAAGAGCGAGAGAGAGAGAGAGAGAGAGAGAAACTGAGCGATCGACACAGAGAGAAAGACTGTAACCGCACTGATTATATATATATATATACACTGGCACAGTTACAAGCAAACTCAAACGTCACACATACTGAAGGCTCTTGGATAATTCATGTTTTGCATAACAGCGACAAGGACTTTATCATATGACATCAGCATGACATCACTGATTCCACATCAGTATAGCCAAAGTGACATTTGTTTATTTGTTAATTTTTGGAATATCTGTAAGCTGACGCAAAGGGCCTACGGCTCTTCCTGGCCTTTTAGCAAACGGGAAAATAAACAAGACAATACAGTCAAAGTGAGTCATATGACATCATAAGAGATGAGCTGGACAGTGTAATATTAAACCCACAAACATAAATCGCCCTTTCAATTATTGTGCATTGAAATCTTTGCATAGGGCTGCTTGGAAATAGAAATCCTGGAAACCGTCATAATGGAAAAACTAATACATGTCAGCTAATATCAGTCAGTTCAACAAACCACAAAACCAAAGTCCAGATCTCAATCTTTACCACTGGAGAGACACACCCAAGCTGGATGAACACAGATTGGGAGAAGAAACTGTCGGATGTCCCATAATGCATCACTGCATGCACACCCAGTACTAACTCACACAGCTTAGATAAAGGCCTAGACGGTTTTAATTTCAGCACACCATTTGACATTCTTTCAACTATTTATTTGGATTATTTGACATTCTTTGAATTGTTAAACATTAAATTTTTAATATTAAATGATAAAATATTCAAAACTTTCTATGTAAATGGCACCAAGATTTTAATACCTAATGCCGAACACAATTTGGATTTGTGATAGTCTTGGAAGAATAAGAAAAACTGAAGTGAAGTGATGTGTGCAGCAGTCATTTATGGAGTTACATTACAGCTGTATTTGCAACTTTTTTTTTTTTTTTAAATGTTCTGCTTGTAGAAAATAAAATGTTAAGAAAAAAATGTTGTTATTCAATCAAAATAATGACTGCTGTATCATCTATTATTAAATGGTAAGTTAATAATAAAAATAAACATTGTCCAGCTGACAACAGTCCAGCACAGCTGCAGGTCGTCTAGGTCTGTTGGATGACACCTTTCAAACCACAACTGAAACTTTCTTCAAAGCTTTGCAAAGTTTTGCAGCTTTAATGTACTTCCATGTATTTTGCTTCACCCATGCTTCTTTCTATTCAGATGCCCCACCAGCCACTATTCTGTCCTTCACTGTAGGTAGGTATACATCAAATAGTGTTTCTCTGAAAGAAATAGTTTCATTTGATCCCAAAATCTTTTTTTCCTCATTGTATCTAGGTCACAGTTTGGCTTTTTGGTAAGTCCAGGCAGGCTTCCACATAGTGCTGTTTGTGTAATGGCTTCTTGTATTCCACCCTTACAGGACAGCTTTACTCCTTTGAACTTTGCATCAAAAACTACTGTTTTGTGTTGCTTCTCAGATGGTTTCTTGTATGATTCTTGTAGTTTACTGATCCCCATTTCCACAGATATCCGTTTCTGGTTTGTTTGATTTGATTTTCTCAGGAAAGTGAATTCTACCTTGACTCTTTGCTCTGATGTTTCTAACACCAAGACAATGGCTTAAGAGTGGTCCCTGTAATGTTTTTGGAAATATGACCTACCCTCCGAGATACAATTTCAGCTGCCTATCTTTTAGCTGCAGTCTTTAAGCTTTTCTCCTACGTTTGCATACGTGTAAGATCATTTCCTTTTAGATTTTGAGTTTTAACAAATCTTTATTTTTAGGTTCTATGTGGTTTATTTCTCGAGATGTAGGGCTCTCAATAATACTCCAGGAGTAAATTGTTCAATTGTACACATTTTCAGTGGATCACTTTGTATACAGCTGATTTTTTTAAACCCTAACATCTATATGGTTCTAAAGAATACATAATGTTGAAATTAGAAATCTCCTAATCTTGTTTTTCTCTGTCAAAACAATTCAAAATTGTTATGCCTGCGAGTATTAAAGATAACTCAGTATGATTCTGGTTCTTTTGGAAACATTTTTAAGACCCTGTGGTTCAATCCCAGAGATATGGGGATCTCGAAGCAACTTCATGTACAAATTGTTAAACGTTACACCATTTGACGGGCACTATCTGATACTTACACTACATTAAATAAAGAATAAATAATGTTGAAACAAGTTACTTGTTTCCATCTATCAAAAGAATCGCACAGAACAGATCGTCTGTCTGATTGCCAAACAACACAAAACTGAACAGGCTGAGGCACACTTAGATTTGCTCTCTCTACTCTTTTCATGAATTTCCATATTTGAATCAGTTAAAGAGATATTTGGATTTTGTTCATATTAACAACTTCTAAAGGAATTTAAATGTGTAGTACTGTATCAATCCCACGCCTTATAAGGCGTCACACATTATATTCAGTTAACCAAGATTTCTTTCATTGTGATAACATGTAAAACAAAGTCACGGCCAAATCACAGATAGAACTTCAAACTTTGAAATATTTGAGGTCTTTCACATTAAAATTGAAACGCTAGATAATTCTGAACCCTGAGTAAATGGGATCATGGGTAATCTTAATGAGTTAATGATTATTCTTGGCAATTTATATTCTGATATGTCAAACTGTATTCCTAAAGCCATAACATACTGAGAACCTGATATTTCTGGGACTAAACATATAGGACCTTAAAAATTAAGAACCACATCTTAAAGTGATAATAAGACATTTTAATAATTCTTTTAGTTACAGACATGCAAATTTAAAACAATAAAATTAAATATTACTAAATGATATAATATTTTTTACTTTTAGTCGGAGTTTAATATAGGCTCACTATATCTATATATATATATATAGATAAAGTGTATAGTGTAGAGGGCTGTATTCTGAGATCGCGAGGAGAAGTTTGTGCTACAGTTTTGTAAAAAAAAAAAAAGTATCCGAAAAAATAGTATCCGAAATTCAGTAGGCAAGAAGTACCCGGATGACCTACTGTTTCCACCATGAACACTTTCCTATCCCATGAGGCTCTGGGAGAGGAGGCATCTTATTTAAATGGCGGAAAGTAGAAACGCGGCTCATTTTAAGTGTAAGCACCTCAGGAAAAAACGTTGTTTATTGTGATTAAATTACACTTGTTTAACACAATCTAAATAAACGGATGACTTATAGAAAGTTTATTGTCGCGCCGTTGTGACGACGCGTGACACGTGACAACATTAATATGGCGGATGTAGTACGTCCAAGTTCCATTCATACTAGCCCCATTCATACTATATAGAACGTACTGTTTTAACGTTCGGGTAGTACGTTCGGTTTTAAATGTAGTACCTACTTAAGCAGTATGCGATTTCGGACTCAGCCAGTGACTTACTGCCACCTACAGGCGGGTTCAGTTATCGTCTATCAATTCTGTAAATATAATCAAACAAAAACACAAATATCAAAGGGAAATTTAATTTCTGTCATTGATCAGAAAGTGTATGTTCCTTTTTTTTTCTCTTTTTTTTTTGTAGGACGACTAGGACGACTGAGTCCTTAATGTAATAGTAACAACTAACTGCAAACGCTTTTGCAAAGTGTAAACTGTTAAATATAGCTAATCTACAAATCTTGCAAAGCTTGCAAGAAGTCTAAGCAGACCAGTTAGAGACACAATCATTATATATATATATTAATTAAAGAAATCATTCTTTAATTTCACTCAAATCAATCCTTTTTTTTTTTTTATCAAACATAGGGGGCCATTAATGATTGTTACATTATAATGTGCAAATTTACACAACAGATCTTTAATTTGGCCGGAATTGCAGGTGCTTGTCTTTATATACAAGGCGGATTTGAGAAAATATTAAATAAGTTGTATATAAATGTAATTTTAAATTATAAAGTGTCCCGAAAAGTCATCCCATGTATTTAATTAGAACTGCTCAAACTATATGGCACGTTTTATCTGATTTTAAAATTAAACTACAACACCGCGTGAGTTTTTCCTTTAAAGAAAATAGATACATTAAACCTCCATGTTTTGCTTAAGGAAACATTGATGATGGTGCAGAATGTTCATGACTCAGCCATAACGGTGAACATACAAAAAAAGCCCAAATCCTCAACCTCTCTACAACCAGCACCAGCCAAACAGATGAACTGTAATGGATTTAATCCTGGACAGGAATAGTTTTAACCTGAACAGACTCTGATGTTCTAAGCAGTGGTAAGAATAGGACTAACCTAGAAACCTGGATAAATAAACACTCATGCTTACACAGAAACAAGACCCCACTCAAGCCTAAGAGATGAAAATTCATGAATTAAAAGAGGTCTTAACCTGAAACACTCATCATATGTGCTCTCACACATATACATTTTCAGTTGGCTGTAGTAGATGTTTAAATAAGCGTAATCAGATACAACACTTAACCACAGCTGGAGATCTGTCTGTTTAAAAGGGGTCACGCATTCGTGATTACATTTTTCCACTTATAATTCTATTGAAGGGTAAATCTACCTATAACATTTTTAGTCACAGTAATTTCAATAAATGTTCCTTTTGGTGAAAAGAAGAAGATGAAGCTAATTTTTTTTTCTGAGCAAGCAAAGAATATTTACATGATCAAAGAACAGTATGACTGATTTCTGTCTAGCGGGAGTTTAAAGTAAAAAAAGTCATTAATTACTCACCCTTATGTCGACATGAGTAAAGAATTTTCATTTTTGGGTGAAATATCAGAAAAAACAACAACAACATTATAATCATTGAAGCGGTCCATACACTGTTCGATGAAACAGCCATAATGGATTTTGTTCCTAGCCCCTGTTAATTTCCGACCCACCATACATGCTCTGCTTATGATCACAGCATCAAGGAACATTTGACTCCTCATGACCTCTTTAGGCTTCCTCTGTGCCTCCATCCGGTCTTATTCTGATCATTTCTCAAAGGAAAATGCATTATATCAAGGTTTACCAAATTTATCTCTGAGGCAACATGCTCAAACAAACCCACACACATACACACTTGTACTTAAAGAAGAAAGGCAAAGAAGAAGAAAAAAAAACAGAGAGAATGACTATGTCGCTTAATCATGCACCCATTGGAAAATGACATAAAAAGCGTAGGCTGGGGGAAAATGGAAGGGGATGAGAAAGACACCTAGAGGGAAAGGAAACAGAAAGAGAGCACTTAAAGGAGAGAGGGGGGGGGGGATGGGCCGAGGCATTTGAGCAGAGAATGACGTCTGTACGAGCGGTTATATAATCATGCACTGAACATTGCGTATGTCACCATTAGAAGGTTACAGAGAGCGACATGAATACCAGACATTCCCTCTACAGTCATGTGCAGCATACTTCCACTCGCTTAACGTAATCATGAAGCCACAATACAGCTGCTCCTGCCCCGCGAGCCCTTCTACGGCCATTAGATCTGTACTCGGAGACACTTATCTGCCCCAACACCATCTACAGCCGTTCAAAAGGGATCTGACTGGGCATCTGTGTCAGGTTTGAGTTCATCATTTACTCCCCTCAAACCCATCTGACATAGTTTTCACCATCAAACATCAAGAGATTTTAAGTTTGTATTTCACATACAAAGAAAGCAAATAAAGGATGACAAAGAATCATGTTCTACTCTCATATGCTTCCTTTTTTTAATACTAATGTTTTATTCAGCAATTAAACTGTAAAGAGTAAAAACACTTATAATATTATTTTTTAAATAAACGCTGTTCTTTTAAACCTTAGTCCGCGAATATCCTGAAAAAGGTATAATATTTCCACCAAAATGGTACATAATCATCAAATCAGCAATATAAACGTTTTCGCTGTCTTCATTATTTCAGTATTACTGTAAATCTTGCATCACTGACATCAAAACTTCATGTTACTGGTTGTAGACGGTAAGGTATGACAGGCAAATTCAGAACGAGTACATTATCCCAAACGTTTCGTTTAAATCTAGGGCTTTTGAATATTTGCCCATTATAAACGGTTTGTAGTTTCCTTAAAACCTGCATGAGTTAAAAAGCCAGTGACTCTTACAAATGACCCATGAATCGTTTTAAACCTCGAATGTCTTTCCAGAGAGTTCTCTGGCACATGCGGCTCATGGCTAAATAAAATTTACTGGATGCAATGCTCACATGATAATCACAATGAATTTCCATTGAGTGCTTCACCTGTCCCACTTTTGATGCTGACACTGGGCAGAGCTACAAACTGGATACCCTAAAATAACCTCGAAACACGGTAAAGTCACATGAAGTCATTCGCTTGCAAAGAGTTGCCAGTTTCAGGCTGCCCTGGATAAATAAACACCCCTGTATTTTTTTCAGAATGCATATTATCTGCAAACATATAAACAAGCATGACCAAGACTCAGTGACAGTGAGTAATGATAGGCCGATGCTGGCAGCAGTGACCTAATCCCAAATTCATGACACATCCTTCTCTGAGCTGACACTCTGATATGATCGCTGCAAATAACAAAGCATACCGAAACGAATGAGGCACAACAGAGTCAGAGATATATGTACATGCATGGTCTTTTCCAATATAAGGACACATGGAGTGAACGTTTGTTATGTGGACGGGTGGTAATGCGTTTACAAAACTGTTGAACAAAGTTTAATATTTTGTCCACAAAAAAAAACATTTAAAAAAATTAAAATCACATATCTAAAGACGCCACACTGCCAAGTATAAATCAGCTCAATTTAAAATCAGCGATCACAATTTCTGTCTGCTAAATGTTTGGTGTGCAGTGTGTTTGTGACGTTAATATGATTTAAAGTGGGCAAACTATATGTGAACAGGCAGATAAGGACTGAGAGGCTTATCACAGAGAGCAGCCTTGTTTATTATTTTACTGTACATGTAGTTAGTTGAATTCACTTTATATATGTTATGAGTTAGCAGTACATGAAATCTGCTGATTCGGGGTAGATGATGACTTTGTATAGTCTGCTTCACCATCACATTTTTCCATCTTCTGCATATTCTAATGAAATATGCAATTAAATAAATATGTTCAACAGGGTGTAGAGAACTAAACCAATTAACTACGTGTGATTCTCCAGTATTCAGCATATATTTCCTCTGGAAACTGCACAAAAACGAATAAGTCTTTCATCTGGGCCTTTTGACAAAGGTTAGTATCTACTAATGGGGAAGAGATTGTACAAGAGAGCAAGATCAAAGAAAGATGGGAAGTGCAAGTTAATGCCTCAAAGTGTGTCTAATTTAAGCATGAACGTAGGAATTGATCAGCCCGACTCTAATTGATTAAAGTCAAAGAAAGGACAGAGGACTGAAGAAATATATATATATATATATATATATTTATATATATATATATTTAAGTAATATGCAATAAAAGAAATGAAGGAGGCAGATGAAACAAGTGTCCAGGGTTTAACTGTGTTGCGGTCACATTTATGTCACACCTGTTAGAAGAGTTTAGAAAACAGTAAAAAAAAGAAAGAAAAAAAGAAGAATGTTCCAAAAAGAACTGTCAAACTTTGTTTAACAACCTTGAGAAGAAAACATTCACACTGCATTCATCTGGCAGACTTGCACAATCATCTGAGCGACTTCAGGGCAAGGAGACACAGTTTGAATGAGTTACAAGACTTAACTTACAAGAGTGGGCAACAATAATAGTTTGTGTACAGTATTGCTGTACTGTATGTTATTTTTATTGCTATAACTACTGTTATTGCTAAAAATTTTACTGCTATTAGGAAAAAAAACCCTGGAACAAATAATGCATAGCAACAAATGTTAATTAAAACAATAACATATAATGTACAAGAGAGGGAGTTTATTTTTGTCAGTACCAACAATCTGACCTTTCACACTTACATATAGTCTGTGACCTCAGATCAAAGCCCTGCACTGCATTACTTGACATCTTTGAAAAACATCAAGTCATTTAGGCATAACAAAAAAGCTCTAACAAACCGTTTTTTAGAATATAGTTTTATAGGCTTACAGTCCAACTATAAAGCTGCGTCATACAAACACAGAGAAGCTTCACAAATACATTAAAAGTTCGTCATAACTGCCACTAGGGGGCAAATTGAGATCTTGCATTTACCTTTTTATCAAGTGTGATTTTAGTGTTTTACTTGGATTGTTTTTCCTTTTAAATTAATATTTATTGTAACCCAAAGGTCGTGGGTCCGGCAGCGATTGTGGCTGAGGTTAGTGAATAACCAGCACTCTCTACACCTTCAATACCACGACTGAGGTGAGAACCTTTAGCGAGGCACCTTTCCCCCAACTGCTCCCCGGGCACCGCAGCAGGGTGTGTGTTCACCACGGTGTGTGTGTGTGTGTGTGGTTGTTCACTTCTCACTGCTGTGTGTGTGTGTGTGCGCGCGCACTTGCATGGGTTAAATGCAGAGCACAAATTCCTAGTACGGGAAACCATACCTGGCCACATGTCACGTCCTTTATACAAAAATGTATTTGAAACCTCAAAAAGTAGCCACTTTACTAACATTTAATGTGCTTTCTATGGACATAAAATCACTTTTGTGAATTTCTTTTGATGCAGCCATTTAACGTCTTTGACCCATGTATGTATGATGTACGTTTGTATGTTTTCCCTAACATTTTTCAGTTTTTCTCCACCCTTTATTGTATCCATTCTCTGCCTGTCTTTGCTGAGTCTCTTTCATGTTTATCTGTCGACTCAGTTTTCTAGCTTCATGCTCTGTTCACATGGCTGTAGATCTGACACAGAATTTTAACATTCACCACTGCTCTGAGAACGCTTAAAGAGCCGGCACTTGTTTTAACACACTCAGGCGCAATAGCGGCTCACTGCCATTTCTGCCTGCCGAGTCACAATGACATGCTTGCCTGCATGCTAGGGCGAAGCTTGCAGGCCATGCCCCAGTAACCCAGTTTCCCCAGTGCGATAGCTCTGTAACAGCCCAGCAGTGGCCACTGTGTCATCTGTTACCTAACACACACACACTCACTCAAACCAGAGGGGGTGTACCTGTCATATGCCATCACCACCCACAACCCCAAGTTTCCGCTGAGGTTTTTTTTTTTTTTTAACTTTGTGATTCACTGTATGAGATCTTCTGGTAATGAGAGCCTTTGTGCAGAACAATTTAACATTTAGAGCAGAACAGGGCACCTCTAACTGCCCACACAGCGCAATGGATATACAAGATTGAAGAAAGAATGATTGAACATGCACATCTATACAGCACAAAGAGATAAAGGGAGCTATATAAAACACTAGCCTTTAAAAATACATGATGAGGTGACGATGAAATAGACCATTAATTAAATAAATGTAAAACAAGCGAGCAATTTCAGCCATTGAGTGCACTTTCTAATCTAGATGTTACATTAACTGTAAACTAGTTTGAGGTGCATTATGGGATTGAACGGCCACCATTTAGTTTTAGTTTCAGGCACCACTACACTCTCAGAAATAAAGGTACAAGAGCTGCCACTGGAGCAGTACCTAAAGCGTTCATTTTGGTACCTTAAAGATACATTTTAGTACTTAAAGTGTACATATTTTAACCTAATATGTACAAGAGTGTACTGCCCCAGTGACAGCTTTTGAGTGTACAAATGGTCATCCCCTAAAATAGTGCACTATATGAGGCTTTTGGGGCAATTTTAGACACAGCCAGGGTTTTGCTAAATGTCCATTTGCATGGTTTGAACCGCATGTGACTGTTTGACTGCTTCATTACTTTAAATGACCACTGGGTGATAATCAGCGCATTACTAACATGGCTAATGAATTGCAAACGTAACTGTGACATAGGATGATTCACAATCTTTCCCTTTGAATCTCCCACCCCTATAGTCACTACAAACAGATCAAATACACATGAAACGCTCACATAAATATGCATTTTATTATCAGGATTCACATCGCTCTAGACAATATACTGAAAGATATTAAAATTCACATGACAAAAAGTCTGCTACAACAATGCAGGGTTTAAATGAAACATATAGCATCTCAAGCTCTTCGTAGGCTTCGCAGTAAACAAAAGAAAACATTATGTTAGAGGACTGTCACTGAGGGAAAGAATAAAAGGGGACAACGTTCAGAGGTTTTAAACCAGCTGCACTGGTTTTAATCTAATATGATGTCTGATGGATCTGATACGCTTGTTTGAATTTGACCCATGTTGTGGCCACAGTTTTCTTTCTGCTTTTTCTGTCAGATCTGTTCATTTATATATCGCTTTTCTCAGCCAAAGCACTGTACGCGCAGTCACCAGCAGTGTGCAACATCAAACTAGATCATGCAACAGCCATTAGGTGCCAACACCAGCAGCTATCTGGCGGGCATGTTTACATCCCTTTTGGAATTTCTATCCCCACATTGAATTAGGACTTCATTTATACATTTCATCTCATTCTTTTCACAGAAATGTCGCCATCTCTTTAAAGGGGAATTAGGACCCAAAAAAAGCACAGAGTGTGCACCATCTTCTGGCCTCACTAATGCTTCTTCCAGCGGCAGCCTATGCTTCCCCCATCTCGTAACTGAACAGGCTCAACTCCCATTTATGTTGAACAGGAATGGTGAGGGTTAAAAATCTTCTAGTTCTAGTCAAAACAGCCAAAAAACCGAGCATTAGATTGCTTTCCAGTGCTGTACAGCCTATGAAAACGCAGTTAAGATCAACTGATTTGAAAGTTTAGGAGGATGTTTTTCAATGCAACAAAGCAGTTCAAGTGTGAATCCTCCACACCGATACATTATTAATCATACACCAATTTATTTGATGCCTTGTCGTTTGAGTTTCATTCAGGCAACCACAGGATAAAAACAACTAAACTAGACTGAGGACTGAAAACTGCCCTAGCGCTGCGCCAGGCATAGGCACACTACACAAACAATAAAGTCTTTATATCACAATCAAACAAATCACCAATCTCAAATAATGTTTCATTTGCGTCCGATTGTTAACTTTGTCCAGAACTAGCAACATCAACAAATTAACTACAGATGAACCGAACAAACAAGCGACATCAAAGTCGTTTAAATGCGAAAAGTGACTGGTAAAAAAAAATTCTGAACGAGTAAGCGCGAGCACATCGTCAGCAGTGAACTTTTTATTCCTCTCAACTAAATCCAGGGCATGACGTCACTGCCACCGGCTCATGATTCTCAAGTCATGTGTTACATAACTTGCAATCTTTTCATAAGTGCTTTTATTCCGAGGGTTATTACGTTCAAACTTTTAACAGGCAAATCGGCATTGTGAAAACCATTATTTATGATTTCGGTCCATAAGAGGCAGTAAAAGAAAACAAGAGTACATAGGATAGGATTTTACCCTGCTGTTGCTCTTGACCTCCATTAAAAACACACAGCGAGACGTCAACTCGGCCAATGAATGAATATGTATATGCAGACTCACATAATCTGTGCAACCATCTGACACTTATAGATAATCACATTCCTGGGATATGTCATCTCACAAGTACAGGAATAAAGTGCAAACGCTGTCTTTAGCAATTAGGAAACAAATACTTAATCACAGAGAGAAAACCATAAATGTGTTTCAAGAAAAAAACTAAATGTACGTTATCTCTCGCTACTAATAAAACAAGACATGTTTGTCTGTCGCAACTTTAAATGCCGTGTAAATTCTTTATGGGTGCTTGCACCGGGCGCCTTTAACACAATGACACACTTCTTGTGTGCTCTAATTTCACAAACTAAACCAAGCAACAACCGGCAGTACTCACCTTATCAGAGGCAGCAACGACAACCCGACTTCAACTGAAAAGTTGCAAGGAATCTCCAGCGACGAGACACACCGAGAGTGTTTTTTGCCTTCCTTGCCTTACACATGCAATCGGGTTACATAACCGGCACCGTTTCTGTGGGCAATGAGTGACTTCCAGGGCGCTTTTTTTCATTCACTGATGTTCATTTTCCAACGCACACACCTCACGCTTTACGTCATCCGCCGTCGTCACACCTTAAAAGGAGCAAAGGGGCGTGGCTGGACCGGATTCGCCAGAGCCGGCGGAGGGGACCGCGACGGGCGTGCGCTCGCTCTCTCCGTTCTCAAACGGTTTGAACGGCGGCCAGAGAATGTCATCGGCGGAGAATTAAGGAGGCCGTGTCTCAGTGAGGCTAGCGCTTCGTGTGGAAATTAAGGGGGGAGCATGGGTTACAGATTTAGTAGGTTATAACAAATACCATTATGGGTGAATGGTGTTTAAAAAAAATGTCATAGTTACGCTCGAGTTTCCCAAATGACGTAGGAGTATTGTAGGCTGTTATGTTATGTAAGGACTATTGTTTCATAAGGTGTATTTCGCAGTTTCGCAGCAACCATAAAAGTTAGATTACACGTTGTTGCACGCGCGATTATTTACAATGGTCTCCGAATACGTTAGGTTCCGACTAACGCTACCGTTTGTTTAGCTTGTCTGAGGAGGTAACCATGGAAACAGTTCACCATTAACGCCCATTCCAAGTACGTCATCACATTTCAAAAAGTAGCCTACTAACTCCTAATCTATCACAAAATATGCGCCCCCTCACTTAACGTTACTTGACAGCCAGAGATTCAGTGTATAATTTAACGTTCTGCCCTGACCTGCAGTCATTTTAAGTATTTTTCTTAACCGTTAAAATTCCAATTGTTGCGCGCGTAAACACGAAGAAACATAATTCTTCGAAGCGGAAAGATTTTCTTTCAAACTGTACACAGATCAGCAGGCGGGAGGGGGTTTAATTGGATCGTGCTGCTGTGGACTGTAACTAGGTCATGTCGACAGTGATTGCCATCTGCCGACGGTCCGCTCAGCGGTGCTTGGTCGATGAAACGCGCTCCGGCAGTCGAGGACAGTCAGCTGTAGTCCAGAGGCACAAATCACACAGCTGATCCATACTGAGTCACTCTTGTTGTGCAACCTGTAAACGAACCACGTACCAGTTGTACATACACAAGCAGTGAAATAAACCCGGAGTAAAATAGAATAACATAGAAACTAGCAGATGTTGTAGCCAGAAGTTGCTCATAATATATGATTAAAGCCCTAAATTAATGCCTGTTTGCATTAAACCGCTAAAGTATCGATAATAATAAAAAAAGAAAAACAACACACATTGACTCATCCTTGGCCTCAATTTAAAACAGCAGAGTGTTAGTTTACATGGACAAAATACCAACGGGGTAACATAGGTGATATTGAAAAAATGCAGCAAACATTAACAGAGCAAAATAAAACACAATACTCCAGTGTACAAAACAATTAAATATAATCCAAATACATGAAACGGTTTGTGCAAGGGAATTCTGGGAATTCCTCTTTAAAATAAATTAATAATCACACGTCTTATTTAAGGATAGTTGATCTAAAATTAAAACTCATCATCCTCAGGTCTTTTCAAACCTATTTGACTTTCTTTTTTCCCCGTACAACATAAATTAAATTAATATATTGTTAAGATTTATGTTGGTAAGTAACCAAACATTTTTGGTGAACCAGAAACGATCAGTTATAAATTAAAAAACTTTTTTGTGTTGTGCATAAAAAAATTCTCTGTAAATTATAAAGTAATTCATACTTTTTAGACCCTAACCCTGAAAATTCAATTGGCTACACTTTATATTAAGGTGTCCATAATACAGAGTGATTACCTTGTAGTAGCCATTGTACTAATATAAAAGAAAATACACTAACCAATGTAACTAAGTTATGGAACAATTTGTACTTACAGTTTGTAATTATGTATATGTAATAGGCTGCTACTGTTACACTTTTGTAACAGACTAAGTCTGTTACTCAGCTACTGATTTAATCAAAAGTTTGTTACAAATGTGTTGCACACTTTATACAACGTAATTATGAATTCAAGTACACAGACATAAGTTACTTAAAATAAAGTGTATCAGGATTGTTTTTAAGTGAGTAGCTGTGTAACAGACTCACCCTGTTACAGATGTGTAACAGTAGCTGCCTGTTACATCTACATAATTACAAACTGTAATTACAGGGTGTTCCATACATGATAAGAACATTTTATTTCATGTAACTGTCCAATTAGTTAATTACTCTGTATTATGACACCTTAACATGAAGTGTTACCATACATTTTAATAACTATTTATAGTCATTTTAGATGTATTATACCTTAAAATAGAATTGTTACATAATATACAGTTAAACTGCATTGATTTATTGACTGTAGCAAATGTACATAATACAGAATACTCTCATTACAAACAGTGTACAAAGGTATATAGTGCTCATTTTGGCTTCATACAAAATGCTGTATAATCTACATGGTATACAAAACATACAACAGGATTTAGTTTTAGTTATCTGTAACGTCAAGGAAATAGAGACATTTGGGACGTGAAATAGAGAGTGAAGGAAAGAGAGGGTGTTTGGTGTTTAAGTACAGATCAGAGCACACATTGCTGTCCCAGTGCCCTGGCAGAATACCCAATGAGTCAGTGTGCAGGCTTGCTTCAATGTACCAGCCTGAGCTCGAACGCATAACTGCTCCAAGATCAGCATGAAAAATACAAGTCTGTGCCCAGCAAGTCAAGATGGCTAGTTCTAGACCAGTTCTAGTTTTGATCATAACCAACAACAAATCACTACTGATCAGACAGATCATAAGAGAACTCACCACCGAATGCTGAGCACATACACATTTCTTTTGTGCGGACAGTTTACAAAAATGTGTTTACAAGACTCAAATTAGCTTCTGTGGATTACTCGGAGAGAATTTGGAATAATTTACAATCATTTTTTTCTTTCTGACTCTCATCTCTCTCTCTCTCAGTCTGAACTTGAAGGAATCACTCTAAAATTCCAAGATAATATGAGAGAGAAGCCAGTCTCCATGGCAATGGTCGCTAGTCGGTGAATCACCCCTAGTTACTTTTGCACAATCAAAATACAGGATGAGAGCCCAAATTGTGTCCATAGCAACTTAACGGATGTGTTCCACTTAGGATACAGGATTCTGGTTCTGCAGGTTGAGACGGGACTCATACTTAGACCAAAAATATTTGGCGACGTCTGAACCAGTTTTTGGCCTTTGGTTTCGCTTCAGATCCCATTACAGCACTAAAGTAAATCTGTTCCATGAGACACTTAGCCAGCTACAGCTGTGTCCCATACTTAGCATAAATCACGAAATATGAGCAGAATTATGTGAATACTGTATTAAATGCATTTCATCTATTATGTAACTGTACTAATGAGGTGACGTGGCCAACTGACCAACAGCCAAAAAGTGACTAACCATCTTTAATGGACTTGTCTTTCCTCTTCTTTATTTCAGCTATCTACCATGTATCAGACATCATCATTAGATATATGATTTATATATGAAATAGACAATCTATATCGATCTTTATGTACAGATTTCAATGTATCAGAGTGTTGCTTGTACTGTAGTGCATGTGTGTAAGTCTGAACTGGTTAAGACCTTTCTGACCTCAGTCAGGTCATGTATTGTCTAACAGTAGAAAGCTACATTCACATGCACACAGGAAATGGGGAGGATTATACAACATCCTCTCACCTCTCTGCATGTGTGTTTACACGACGGGAGTGAGTCAAAGGGAATAATAGGGGAAGATTCATACGCACACACACACACACACATACCCACCCATAAACCTCAAGCACGTATGCACCCTCACAGATACGTACACACAGACCTGGATTAATAATTATAATGATGACGCACAAATGTATGAAATATCTCCGTCATCTCTGTGTGTCTGGGGAGGCAGGAGTGAGAAGACACAATGAGTGAAACAGAAATAGACCAACTGCTAGTGGTTCCATCATGTGCTGTGTATTTCAGGTCAGGACTGCTATGTCTGAGGAACAGTTGGATAACAGCAATCCTTGCCCTATTTATCTGTAATGGCACCCCCACTGAGGAGATAGTGGCTTCCAATAAGACCTGTATTTTTTTATTCATTCCTCTTCCAATTTCCTTTCACTTCTTTTCTCTTCTGTATGTGCCAAAGTATTGCTGCACTAACATCAACCTGTGACCTCTCCATCTACTATTTCCATCTACTGTGTTATCAAGACATGTTTAGACCTTGTAGGTTCCATTTAGTCAAGCAGTCCAAGACTTGGATATCTGTACCCGTCTGAAAACCAATCCTGAAAATGAAGCCAGTTTATCTGCTTCCTTAGATATCAGATACTTGTTCACACACTTTTATCCACACTTACAACAGTGATGATATCAGCAGGAATTGAACTGGCAGCCATTCGATTTCCTTTGATGAGCTACAACTAGACAACTTCACTCTCAACAAACTCACAAAAGCACATTTGTAAAAGTTAAACTTCAAGTGCAAGAATTCAGCCGATGTGTTGAAACTCTTCTGATACGTTTAGGTAAATCATATATTATACACAGATGGCCACGGACGCAAAATACTCCCAATATTCACTTTTTTTTAAAAGTCATTTTTCTTATAACGATTTTTGTCGAATAGTGAAGTTTTTTGTTTGTTAGGAACTATTATTTAAAAGAGTAGTTCGTCATAATATGAACACTTATGCGCCCTTATGCCATCCAAGATGTAGATTAGTTTCTTTCTTCATCAGAACAGCTGGGAAATTCAGCATTACACCACTTGCTCACCAGAATGAGAGTTCAAACCGTTGATAAAAACATCACAATTATACACAAAGTAATAAATCCAAAGTAATCCACACCAATCCAGTTCATCAGTAAGCATCTTGTGAAGTGAAAAGTTGCATATCTGACATTTTTAACTTCATTGTTTTATGGCTAAAATTCAAGTCCTCTCTGCATAACATTATTTATTCTGATGGCAACCATTTGCTGCAGAGGATCCAATTCCAAGGGTGAGAACATTTTCAGTGAACTACTCCTTAATAAAATAACATGTATTAAATATGAGTCCCATATATTTCATTATGTAACAAGCCTAATGTTTTAGAAAAGCAATCTGTTATTTATTGTAATAGTCGCAGTTGAGCTGCAGGTTATGTGTCGTTTAACTACACTCTTTAGCCTTGACTATAGCATGGCATCTCATATTTTATTGCTTAAACCTGAATGTCTATTGTTGTATTATCTATAGGTCAGTAGACTGGTTCAGCTGACAGCGTTGTAGAGTCCTGTAGTGTAGAGTTACTCGACTAGATTGCACAACTCATGGAGGGGGTGAAATAGAGATATAGAAGTAAACAGCAGCCAGAAAAAACAACAGATTTGGAGGGAAAACCAGGAAATTCTACTAATTCTCCTTTTCCACTCTTCCTCTTCCATCCAGACATGCTCTCAATATTTCCGCAGCGATGTTTCTCTGCCTTCCCTGCCCAGTTTCATTGTTCAAGACATTTAACTCACTTTTCCCTTTCGTCTGTTTCTCAGTCATCATCATTTCTGGCTGCTTTATTAGTTGGATGTGTAAAAGCCCTCATTCCTTCCATTACCATTATCTAATATTCTGAGAAACTAGATTTTTGACTTTCGTGAGCTGTAAGCTCTAATCATCAACATTAATACAAAGACTTTGAGGTGTTTTAATTTAGATGTAATGAATCTAGAATATTTGAAAGTTTAACTTTTGGAAATAATAAGAAAAAAAACATTTTATTCATATATATATTTTATATATTCATTCTATATATATATATATATATATTTTTTTTTTTGATGCATCTGTTTAAATTTAAATAATTTTTCTTGACTAAAAAAGAGTTTAAAATGCCCATTAGTGCAGTAGAGCTTAAGGCTGATCTCAAAACAGTATTCTAGATTTGTTCTCGTCATTCTTAAACATGTCAGGGGTTTATTTCTGAATTACAATTTGAATAAAACTACATAAAAGCATCCCTTCTTTGGCAAACTTTAGCACATTTCTGCATGCAGTCATCTTCCTGTGTTGCCTTGGGGTCATGTTCTCTTGTCTAAACTAGGCTAAGAAATGCAGAAACCTCTCAATAATCATGATTTCACTGCCCTCCATCACTGTCCCTAGCTTACTCTCAGGCTGATTCACTTGTCAAACCTAATTACAGCGAGTTTCCACTTGACACAAAAAAGTGCAGAGCTTGAAAGCTAGCAACCACTTCTGATTTTCAAGAAGGAACATGTAAAATGATTAGATTGAGTTTAAGTGTGAGAGCTTTTGATTTCAGACAGTGTTAAAATAGTTCATTAAATGGTTCTGTGTGATCAAAATTAGTGTGAATCATGAATATATATTAGAGTAGGGGTAGGCAACGTCAGTCCTGGAGTGCCAATGTCTTGTACGGTTTAGCTCCAACCCTAATCAAGCACACCTGAACAAGCTAAACGAGGTCATCAAGATTACTAAGGCTACAGGAAAGTGAGTTTTTTTTCAGGGTTGGAGCTAAACTCTGCAGGGCATCGGCACCCAGGACCAATGTTGCCTACCCCTGTATTAGAGGCAGTTAATCAATAGATTTTTTAAATATTATCCTAAAAATTGGCATAAACAATGGAAGATGGAATGCTGGTTTATTTGCTACATTGAACACATAATGTCAACATAAGTCTCGGAACTGTCATTTTAAACAATATTTATAACTGATAAAATGTCTAGTAAGAATAGCAATCCTCTTTGGGCTTCAAAAGTGTCAATTTCCAGGAAAAATTGAGAAAATTAAAGTTCCAGAGAACAGCTTTAATTGATAAATAAAACAGCATGAAATGATCATTCTTGATTTTTTGAACTTACTTGTCTTAATAACACAGACACACACTAATTTTAAACAACCAACTGTCTACATGATCACTGTATGTTTGTGTAAAACTACAAGGGAAGACATTGAAATTACACAGAAGGGTGAAGGTCTGAATACAACCGATTCAACTTTGATTCAGAATTGGATTCATCTATTGGATAGACTGAAATGGGTCAGAACATGACACTGCAGGAACAGTAAACTTTCATGAGAACAGCGCGTCTCCTCTCCTGTCCTGTATTAACCCTGCACAAAAACACAGATTAACATCTAACACCTTCTGACACAACCTCCAGCCAGACCAAAGATGACCCCACAGTTGCGTGAGATGAGGGAGAAATCAGGCATCTTCTCTCTGATGGGCTGAGACATTCAGGAGAAACGTGAACACACACAGGGAGAGATGGTGTCACTCCATTATGATTCTCTAGTTCAGGAAAGAATAAGACAGAGCGCTGTGTGTTTCTATCTCTCCCCTTAGTTTGTGTCGTCTTGCTTAATCCTGCTTTCCCTCTCTCCATTGGCGTGATCCCTCATTCCATGCAACATAAACGAAGAGCGCCAGAACCACATGGACGGCCAGCACAGCAACTATGGCAGCATAGAAGTAACTGTCATTGCTGGAGTATCCCAAAGAGGCTGTCAAGAAAAGATGAGAATGGAGCACAAATCATGAATTAATAAAGAAAATCGGCACCTACGAACTTAAATGAGCACCTAGGTAATTATTATTAGTTTAATGCATAAGTAAAAGTCTGGTTTATCAGCGTTTGGAAGAAAAATACCTTCAAAGAGAAAAGACTTTGATGCAAAATACAGTCCAATGGGTAGAGTTATCATCAGAAGAGTGAAAAACAATAGCGTCCTGAGTACAGACACCAGAGATCCGTCATTCCTGAATGAACACAAGAGACAGAGATTAAACTAATTAAACGTATCGAACTATGAGCTTTAAATCATCTAAAAGTCAATTATTGGACTATTTCAATGTAAAATTGCCCTTAGTCATTGTAATTTTGGTGTAAGGTCACGCGCAGTCTGAGCAGAAAAGGCATAGAGACACATATCTTACCCTCTGAAATCAGGCGCGTTTGCCGGAATGGAGTCCAAAGTTGTCTTATCGTAGTTTTGCATTTTTGTATTTTTAATTATGGACTAAAAAAGAAGAAGGATACGGGAACTCAATAGCTCGTAATTCCGTTCTGCGACATCTTGAGTAATTTGCGCTTCCGGGTTTTTGTCACATGACGCGGATGAACGTGACAGCAGCGTGACGCGCGTGTTTGCGCATGTTCGCTAGAGGGCGCCGCAGCACCAGAACGAGTTCAACCACAACCCAAACTTCTGAAACATCTCTAAACCAGCAGTATTCAGTCCTGGATGTTGGCGAACTGCGCATTTTTTGTGTCTTTCTTAACATTTCTGATTCAAATTAGAGGTTCGTTCCATAAATAAAATAGGCTTTGTCGGATAAAAATGCTTATAAGTATGGATTTTGTAAAAGCACAACTACAATGGCTGCAAGATTTCTTGACAAACTGCAACATTTAAATTTGTATTGTTCAGTGAATAATATTAATAACGATAAAAACAGGAATTATATTAGGTTTTGCGTTTGTAAATAAAGTTATTAGAAAAAAATAGAAACTAGGTTCAAAACAAATTATTTAAAAATTCTCAAAAAAAGGATTTTCCAGACAAGAAAAAATTATTGTCTTGTTTTCAGAAAAACGTTTTTATTTGAAACAAGCAAAATAATCTTATTTCAAACAGAAAACAAGATTGTGCTTACCCCATTGGTAGATTATTTAGCTTGTTCTAAGCAAAAAGTAAGTCAATATTGTTATATTGTTTATTGTTGTATGGGAAAAAAACAGTATTTGTGAAATTAAGACTAAGAGTTTTTTGTTTTTTTTTACCTGAAACCACAAGTCATCATTCTTATCTAGGCTTAGACACTCGTTTCAGTATTGAGGGCCATTACAACAATTATGCAAGAATAGTCCCATCTTCCTTATATAAAGCATATAATATTTTGTGTTTTTGTCAAATAAGAAAGTCATTTAAGTCTTTTAGGTGAATATATATATCAACAAAAATAAACAAATAAATCAGTCTCTGATAAATCTACCTCAAGGACGGGAGCAAGAGCGTGTAGTGTGTGCAGAAAAATAAAGGTAAGTAATCAGAGTAACAGACAAAGTATGACTGATATGTGATATTTAGACAAATAAAGGAAAGATACAGCAAGAGAAGAAAGACAGGACTACAAAGATAAAGATGAAGTTTAGTTTTCAGCACCACTGCATGCATCACATTTGATATGCCCACTCTGATTGTACAGAAATACACAACATGAATTAGATATATATCAAAAAGATTTCACTTAAATCATTTTTGTTGCAACATACATAACAGTACTTATAGATGGATCAACAATACTTATAGAAGCATCAGTCTTATTTTCCTTTATTATTACTGCAAAAAAGAGAGAAAACGCTCATCCTGCTTGATATACAAAACATCCATATAAGCTACAAAGAGTTTACAAAGAACACACAGAGCATCAAAATGTCTTTTTAAGGGATGGTTGCCATGGTATCAGCCAATTTCTATAAGAACTGGATAGCACATACTCAACCGTCTGCAGTCTACTTTCTGTATGTTAGCTCAAGTCTCCTCGAACGAAATGCATAAAAAGGCTGACAACCACTTTTTTTTGAGGAATGTTCATTTAACAAGAAATATCAGTCTTATAGGCCCCTGGGCTGCTGTAGAGTAGATAGGATACCACAGGGCTAAAGGCACACATTTGGGAAAATGAGATTTTTTTTGTGGGGCAACACGCTTTGTGGAAAAGAAATCATAGTGGTTTTGTTGGCCTGCTATGAACATGAGCAATTAGGATCTCAACCAAGACTCTGACAAGCAGCGAGATGAGAGTTAAAAAGGCCAGTGATAAGCCAGTTGCTGAACAGACTGCTGTTCTCCCTTTCTCTCACCGAATACCACCATCCTGATCTCCAAGCAGAAGCAGCTGAATGCAAAATTTTGAATAATATCAGCCCACAAAATCTGATTTGCGATGCAACATGGAATCATAAATCGCCCTGTGTTCGTTCACTTTTACAGAGAAGAACTGGCCCCTCATTTTGTGAATGAGTTTGAGCTTTGGTTGCTTGTCACTGTCACCTTTGGCTTGGCACAGCTGGAGTTCAAAAGACAATTAATATTCAGGTATTTTATTGATTTAATTCACACCATCATTGAACAGAACCGAGCTGAATATTGATACTGTTGCCTTCTGTAAAGCTGCTTATACTGTTGCTTGTTTCATAATTTATGAACTTTGCAACATCAACAGGTTTATTGAACTAAAATTGAGCTCAACAATGACTCTCCTGTAGATCGGCTTTACACCTGCAACTGAATTTGTTTGATAATTGATTATCTTTTTAACATTAACACAGTTATTTTCCTGTTGATTAATGTGAAGCTGCTCTTAAATATTCGGTATAATATAAAGCTCTCTCTAATGTGATTTAACTTCATTTTCAAAGTCATAAAAATGCATTAAGTGTTTAACCCACACTAAAGGCACAGAGTATAAAGCTCACCAGCATAGGGCAAAAGTCTGACTTCCTTAAGCATGAGAAGATCCCAAAGCATACAAGAAACGGCACTAATATACACTCAGTGTGCTGTAGCAATACCAAAAAGCCTGTGAGCCTGGAGACCGTAGTGCATACTCCAGACAGTAGTCTTTATAGTAGAGGCTTGGACCCGTAAACATAGGGATAGTTCACCAAAAAACTTTCATTCTGTCACCCTCATGTCATTCCAGATCTGTAAGAACCTTGTTGATCTTCGGAACACAAATTAAGATATTTTTGATTAAATCCGAGAGCTTTCTGACCCTCCACTGACAGCAAAGCAACTGCCACATTTGTTATAATCATAATAAAGTTAATACTTGTTCAGAATGATAACTTCAGAAAGGTTTTGCACCATATTCTATTTATTAAAATGTATTTTACCCTGTCATTAAAATTGGTTACTTTTAAAAATACAGAAAAGCAATATAAAAATTCTCGCTTGAAGGAGATCTCATAATTTATTGAGGCTTTACAGTAACAATAAATGATGAATATGTTTTTGACTGAAATTGTGATTAAAATCCGATTGATGTATTTTTTAATATGATAGCTTCGTTATTAATATGGTGATTATCTCTAAGGTGGAAACCCAGCGTAATACATGATACTGATCGTGTCAACAACTGAAAATATCAACCTGCTATTTATTTTTTTTTACAATTATTGGGCACGTTTTTATCATAAATACCATACTTTTACATATTGCTCAGATATTTGAACAAGAACGTTGTTTTTGAAACATTGGATTCTCATGTGCAATAAAAAAACAAAACAGTAAAGTCAAGATTTTCGTGGTGCATAGTGAACTACAGATGCTGCGGAAAAATGAAAACAAATGTGTGTTTAACCCTGCTGTGCCTTTAACCCCTTTGTATCCTAATATTGTGGTTGTTATTTAAATGTGGTTTGACACACTAGAAAAGAGTGTGTGTTACACCGCCCTTATACATATTGGGGTCTTTCACATTGTTATTGGTTCCTGCCGGCGACTGTTTACTCTTTATGGCTTCAGTGTTGTACCTGGAGCTTTCAGTGAACAGAGCTCGTGGCGTGCAGAGAGCACGGAGAATCTGTTTGTATTCTTGCCTGAAGTTCTGGTTGAGCAACCCGTAGATGACAGCATTCAGACAGCTGTTAAAATATGCCATGAAGTAGCTGGTAACAAACAGCCACTCAGGGACATTCGGCGCCACTCTTGCTGGGTTTATCGCCACGGCGAGCCCGATGAGGTTCAAAGGCGCCCAGCACACGGCGAACAGCACAAACACCACAAACATCGTCAAGAAATTTCTCAGGTCGGCCGCTCTGACCTTCGGATTGGGCCGTACACGACCTTTGACCCTGATCACCAACGTCCATATGCGCAGGTAGCAGTAAGAAACCACGCCCAGAGGGACCAGAAAGTGGATGAGAACCACGCAGATGGTATAAGAAGAGCTTGCAGTCTGGGTGAAGGTGCAGGAGAAGACGCGCGGGTCGTATTCTAGGGAACCCACCAGGAAGTTGGGCACTGTGGCCAGAGCGGTTAGCATCCAGGTGAGCAGCAGGTACAGACAGGTGTTCCGACGGGAGTACAGCCGGTCGTAGCGCAGACTGTGGCAGATGTAGCAGTAGCGGTTGATGGCGATAGCCGTGATGTTGAAGACAGAGCCGATCACACTCAGTCCCATCACAAACCCGCTCAGCTGGCAGTGCAGGGAGCCCATCGTCCAGTCGTTATGAAAGATAGCGACCAGAGCCAAGGGGTAGGGGTACAGCGCCACCACCAGGTCCGCCACAGAAAGACTCACCACAAAGATGTTACCTAGTAAAGAGAGAGAATGAAAAAGTGATGTAATTGCATTCTGTTTGATTATTTACGTACTTATGCCTCGTTTCCACTGTGGGGTATGGTTCGTTATAGTACGCTATGGTACACAATTAGGGTATATTACAAACCCCCCCCCCCCAAAAATACTAAGTGCACACATACATGCACTGTTTTGTGTCTCAGAGCAACATGGCGGTGTTTTTCTCCTGAATTAATCAACTGCTTAAATAATTCAATTCAATCGCAATGACTCGCTTCACAAATAAATTTAATATAAGACATTCCCAAAATAGCTTCTTTTGTGTTCTACCCACGACAAAATGAAGAAAAAACTAGACCCTAACCCTGAGACAATCTCCACAGAGTAAAGGAAGTCATGCAGGTTTGGTACGACACGAGGATGAGTAAATTCTCCGAAATTTAATTCACATAAACCCCTTGACTATTTCTAACGGTTTCATGTGGTGGATCACACGTGCTCCGCTCTCTCTCTCTCACTGCCATATTATCTCATAGTCACATTATGTCACTCTACATTTGCATAGAGTTGAACTCTGCTCAACTTTGTTGCATCGCCATCGGTCTCTGTTGCTCATGTCAACTCAGATCAACAACTCTCATTCAAAATGAATGACTTCCGGTTGCTTTGTCGCTGCAAATCGCTGTCAGTGTGAACGGCCCTTCGGGGACCACAATGACTGCTGTGCACAGGATGCCTTTGCCTACTACTCCTTTTCATCCACTACATTGTTTTTTATTGTATTGTACTTTTTTATTCATTACTTCCTTATTCAGGCTTATTTTATTTTGCATTTAAAAAAATTGCATTTTAATTTAAATAAGTAATTTAAAAATAAATATTTATTTTATTTTACATTTTAAATCTCTAAAATGTAAGCAACAAATCATTAGGCACTACACATGTACTGTATTTGTCAGCATTTATCAAAAACTGAACCAGAAAGTGACATGTGAATTTAAGAAAAAGATATATTATAGTCGTAGTAGGTCTCTTTCACTGACTCTGTAATATCTCTGAGACAGTGTGTCTGTGTCTTTTAAAAGAGCGAGTGTGTGTGAAGGTCTGCGTCAGGACTGTGTACGGACTGACACAATACAGACACTGATGTGTAATTTACAACTCGATTAGGGAGGCGCTGTAATAACTATAATCCATGCAGACTAGCATTAAATCTCCTCACACTGTTCACAACACTCTAAAAGATAACAAAGGAAAAAAATGCCCCGCTGCAAGACCCTGTCTGGCAGTCTTTAAAAGCTAAGTGATTCAGCCTCATGTTTTATCTCAAAAACAAAACGGTCAGACACATCCATCTCCTCTGAAAATGACCTCATTGTGTCTGTGCAGAAATGCATTTCTGATTGAGTTGCCCCCCATAAACCCATTTACAAATCATTCAATGAATTCTAAAGCAGCTCATTTTTGCAGTTTCAATTATTCTTTGGCTCTACGCAATCAGGTCAGGTCACGCTTGTTTTGCTCACAATTTTCCATTCATGAACTCCCATCAACTGTTTCCCTCCATCACTGCATCTCTATTCCAACCCAAAGGAGCCGTGAAGATTACGTGCAAAGAAAACTAAAAAGCTAAAAAGCAACTCAGGAAGGTTGCATTTTTGAGTGAAACAGATTCAAACCGCATCGGACCCGCCGCCTTGTGTGCATGTAACACCTGGCATCCCCTACGGCTTCCACTCATGCAAAGTGTTCAGACTGGGTCACACTTTATAAACACTGTCAGAAAAAAGGTAGCATGCTGTCACCGGGACGGTACCCTAAAGTACAAAAGCTAAAAGTTACATCCTTGTACCTTATTTACCATCTAAATAGTGCATACCAAGTGACTGGTTTGTACCTTTTTTTGATCATTTACTACTTTAAGTTCAAGGTGACTGTTCTGTCTGCAACAAATAGCCAACTGCTGTGTAAAAAAGCTGGAAATAAGTTACAGATTACATCAGCCTAGAGAACACAATTGAACACTTAAACAAAATCCTTTTTGGACAGCCTTAAATCCGCACCTTTTTTCATCATGTCACCTTTAACACCAGAAATTATTTATCTGAGCATTTCCTTTAAACCAATAGCAGCATTTTAACTATTGCCTCAGCCTGCCAAACATTGGTCAACCTGAAGACACAACTGACAGGAAGTGTGCTTTGACAAGATCACTATCTCCTGCCATCAGTCTAGCATGAGTCCAGTAACCTGAGGCATCACACACACTGGACAACAACAGAGTGGCTTCAGCTCTCCGTGCTAAAAGGTATGTCCACAAATTCTAATTTTGAAATATCTGTACAGTACTTACTGAATATTTATAATACGCTTTAATATGGAAAAACAAACCATGTTAGAAAACACACTGCAAAAATATTTAATGTAACCTAAAAAGGACTGTTGTTTGTGTTATCTCCCTCTGTGTTTCCCTGTGTTTGGATTCATCTTCATCTTCTTGGATTTTGGTTAAAAGTTATATTGAACTATTGTCATTTTCATGAGTGCCCATTTACAAGTGCTTGACAATTACATTATTACATTTTTTTTTTTTTAAATGGAAATGGGTAAATATATGTATTAACACAAAAATCATTATCATTCAAACTAAAATCATAAACACAAATATATTGCATATTTTTTTACATAATTTAAAATGAATCAACTCTATGAAGATATTTCTGAGTAACAATAAATAAAAAGATAAATAAGAAAAATGTTTTCTGTCAATTAGGGTTGGGTCGAAAGACGATGCCATCGTCCATCGCGGATGGCCGATAGACATCACGATGCTGAGCCGGCATCGCGATGCTCCGCCCCCCGCAGCAGTAGCAACCAGCTCGTGAAAAACACACTTAATCTATGGCGGCAAAACTATGCCATTAATAAGCGAGCGGGGTAAATGATTTCCGCTAGAGGAAAACAGATGTACATGCGAAGAAACGGGGCCCGCGAGCTTATTTCAAACCCTCGCATGCGCTTGATGTGTCATCCGCGCGCAAGTCACCTGCTCGCGCGAACACTGTTTTGTCAGTCGTAGGGCGGGGCTTGGTGTTTTAGTTACAACTAAACCCCACCCCCGCCGGCTACAGCGACGACGATATCATCGTCCATCGCGATGTTTCACATTAGACATCGTACGATGCCAAATTGGTCGACATCGCCCAACCCTAATGTCAATGATTTAATGCAGCCATAAGCTATTTCTTTTATTTATCTGGAATCATTCTTAGAACTAACGTATTTTGTGTGGAAATGTTATATAGGCAAACTATAACATTATTATGAAATATTGTGCCATTTTGGAATAAATATCAGCCATGCTTAATATCAGCCTTTTTACTTTTATTAAGTTCTGATTATTAATAAGTTCTGATTATTAAATTTTTATGTAACTCATCTGATCAAATGTAACCATTTTGTACAATTAGAAAGACACGATTCCCTCAAGGTTAAAGTATCTATTCAGCTGAAACCTTTTCCAGTGGTGCGCTCAAATGCCTCAGCGGTCTGCTTCTCTGCAGCTCTTCACTGAAATCAGAGCACAATCCTCTATCTAAGCTCAAGTTGGACCTCAGGCTCGAAAAAGCAGTTTTTGGCTTTTTTCAAACAGTCCCTAGAAATGGATCCTCTGGCAACAGAGTCCAAATGGTCAGGGATTTGCACACAGGTCACTGCGGGTCCTTCGCACTGACATTTACAATGACATTTATGTGGAGAGTCAGTGCTGTTGGCGCCGGACAAAGACGTCATTTCTGAGCGGGAAAGTTTTTCGGACAAAACCTAAAAAAGCATCTTTCGCTTGAGCAAAGCCGTAGAAGTCGCAAGCTTTCATTTAAATACAAATAAGCATTTTAAAATAGTTTTTTCTCTCTCTCTTAGTTGCTTTAGAAGTTTAGCTTGAGCTGGATTTGAATTGCTGTCATCTGTATGAACCTACAAAGCTGTCACATGACCCACAATAAAGGTACCATCGGAGCTTCAAAGCTATATTTTACATTTAATAACACCACAAATCATGAGAGATAAGATGTGAGTGCTGACCTTTCCTCTATCACTATCTACCAGCTGGGGTAGAGATGTGTCTGCTCTTGTTTTTTATCCCTCATCAAGTTTGAAGGACATAAAGACAGTGTTATAATGACAGGCTTATTTTTAAGTGGCTCATATAGCGCATTTGGGAGAGAAAGAGGAAGACCAGGAAAGAGAGAGGAGCATTTATTTTGTCTGCGGTTCAGATCAGGACAGTTCCTGGGCAGGAGCGAGTGCCTGAGGATCTCTATAAATCCACATGATTATCCTGGACAGAACGCTTCAATTGGTTACCTTCTCCGCAATTTCTCATGGCAAACTTTACACAAAGACATGTTCTACAAGCCTTTTAAATCTTATATTTTAGAGCAGCATAAGTAAGTCACATGGGAGAACATAAAATCAAAACATTCTTAATATTGTGTTACTGTGCAAGATTAATCCGAATCATAATTCATCAAAAGTGCTCCACCTTAACTTGCTTTACAGCTGATATCATCACCGACCGGAGTTATGTAGATGTATTATTGTTGAATTTAAAACAGCATAGGCTGCTGTCCTTACTATTTCGGTCATATCTTTAGGCTATTTGGCAGATATAGGAAGAATATGCTATTCTGAATTCAGCCTATGGTTTTGCTAAACCCATAAAAGAAGTGACAATGTTTGAAACATATTGTTTATCTCTCACACTTGAAATACGTGAAAGATGCAAATTGTTATTAAATACCAAAAGCCAATTTACATAGCTTCCTCCTAATGGGAGATGTGTAGAAATATTGTTGCAGAATTTTAAATAGCATAGGCTACTCATACTATTTCGGTTTCTGTTTTGCTTCTTTAAATCCATAGAAATAGTCTCATCCATAGTCTCATTTGCAAGTTGATTTAGGTAAACGCATCTAAATGAATAAATGCATAGTATGTAAAATCTAAACAGTATTCTTTTTTTTTGTATTTGTGTGGATACATCATTTTTTGTACGGACAACCAAAAAATAAAGCCTGATGCAGAACGAACATTGACCAAATATATAAATACTGCACATTAATTATTGTTTTGACTTAAAACATTTTTTCCTATATCTTAAAACTTCAGCTACGAAAAAAATTCCACAACTATAGGCAACTAAAGTAATTTGATCAAGAGATCGAATCAACACCTTCACACCATAATGGCAAATCCACTTTGTTTAACATAAGACTAAGAAAGACACCTATGCAATAGATATCTGAGCTTCATGTTTTCCTCCAGGTGGATACAATATTGTGTCATCTAACAGCATGTGGAGAGATGATTTTATAGCCAGTCACAATGCTGAGCCGCAGAGCAGAACTGCAAAAGAAAAAAGACCATGGCAAAGAGTAAACAAGGAAGAATCTGCTAGGAGAGTAAACTGGAAGATGGATGCACATGAAAGGGTTTTTTCCAGGCAAGCATCTTGTCAAAAATATCCAAATTCATTCTCAAACTTCACTCTGTTGCAAACAGCAAGACTAACTCAAATCTAGTATTTTGAGGTGTCAGCATGTTCTGAGTTCCATCTAGATGTCTGGGCTTTGGAAACACATACATGGTAGTCCTCTTGCAACGCTGAGAAAACGCCAGAATAGATTTCACATCTTTGTTGCAACCTACGGCTTCATAAAACTCACATACTAATGAAATCGGAAGATTTCAGAATGAATGTATTGAGAAAGTTATCTCCAGAGAACATCATGCATTTCAAGTTTTAACAGATAAGCCCAGAAATTTGAAATACGCCATATTAAAACAAAGACGTTAAAGGTGCCATAGAATGCATTGAGAGAATATTTTAAATTGTTCTCTGATATGTACATAGAAGGTATGTAGCTTA
>JAUMHG010000177.1:71079-99909 GCA_032359395.1 Enteromius anoplus | reverse complement strand
ATCGGTCCGCACGCGTCAACCGAGCCAAAACTATATCCTTATAGAAATCCTGGCCAGGATGCGTCCGGGGAAAATGGCACGTATGGTCACCCTACTGTGTGTATATATATAATTTTTTTTTCTTTCTTGCCCACTAAGTCAAGTCAAAGTTTTATGTCTTTGTGTGTTGTGCGTTTGACTGTGAATTGTCAGACGTTTGCTTGTTCTGTTCAGTTTGAAGGTTTGAAGAAGGAGAGTCTAATTATGCTTTCTGTGCAATCTGCAACATGCTTCCTTTTCTCTCTCAGTTCTTCAGGATTTTGTTTCAGGACTACAGCTGTGTCGGAAATCTAGGACCTGTTTTACAGTTGTGCAGGTCATTGAAAAATTTAGAATTCTTTTATTTAAATCTGTAGAATTCCAGCAGTCTCTTTTGTAATGAATCAATACTTTTGGAAAATTCACATTTATAAAGTATATGATTGCTTCAAAATAATAAATTCAGCAATTTAGTTACACAATTTAATAATATTCGATCATTCAACTGTTGCTCGCGTGAGCTGAAGCGTGAATGAACACAGGTAAAGTGAAGCACATTGCTCTCGGGTTACGTATACAGTATTACAACTTCCATTGTCTCAAATTAACTTGTGCAAGAATGGTAGCTCATATTGTAGATGCATATGTTAATGATTGTTCTGATTAATGTTTATTCTATGTCAGATTGGCAGTGCACATCTTGCACGTTTGCAAGTTTAATTTCATCATCAAAGAAAAACACATACTTTAAAAGTCACCAGATCATTGTTTTTTTGATTTTTTTATTGCTGTAACTTTTGAGTGCTTCTTTACTCATGCCCATCCTTAAACAAAATGTTATGATTTATTATTAGTGTACCTTAAGCTAAAGCCACAGCCACAGTAACATAATTAAGAGACATAGGAGACCATTATAACAAGCTTTAATACTTTATATTTATAACTTCATAATTTTCTTATTATCCTTAATAATTTTCAGTGATGGAGGGCTCTAAATTTGTCTTGAAATCTCCATAGCACTACAAATTTTACTATAGTAAATCAAAAATGAAGCAATTTAACAATAAAAAAACATTATGTGTCAGAAATATTGTCAGACATGGCATGTTTTGCAGGATGAAGTTTCTTGATTTTTAGCACTTTTTTGTTTGTTTGGCTGAACTAAGATGGCTGCCAGTATTCCCTGAACCTGATTTCTGTAGCCCTGAGGAGCTGCCTGACTTGAGAGCAATTATAGCATCACACACAAATACGCTCAATTTTAGATAGTGGTACGTAGCCGTGGAAGTGTGAGTTAATGAGGCTGTAACCTGAGAAATAGCAGAAGCAATGACACCGCGTCTGTGATTGGAGAACTCTTCGTCCTTCTGGAAGAGTTCCCGCCCCCTCCCCCACTTCCAGACTCACTCAGCTCAGCATCCTCAATGACAGATAGACGGCTGGACCAATCACAGCATACAATGATGTCCTTAGAGCTGACCTTGCCTTCTTGTTTTACCAGGCCATTCACAAGAACACATGATATATTATGCAAAATAATAGCTGTTGACTTGCACATATTTTTTCTTGTCTCTTATGCATGTCTCTTGCTCACACAAACGTAGCCCTCGACCACAAAACCAGTCTTAAGTGTAAATTTTTCCTAATTAAGATTCATACATTATCTGAAAGCTGAATAAATAATGTTTCCATTGATTAATGTATGTATTGTTGTTAGGATAGGACAATATTTGGAAAACTATTTGAAAAAAGTTAGCATAAAAATCGCCTTTAAAAATGTCAAATGAAATTAAGTTTTTAGCAATACATATTGCTAATCACAAATTAAGTTTTTATATATTTAAGGTAAAAATGTACAAAATACCATCATGGAACATGTTCTTTACTTAATATCCTAAAGATTTTTTTGAATAAAAGAAAAATCTATAATTTTGACCCATATAATGTATTTTTGGCTATTGCTAAAACAGAGCTGTGCTGCTTAAGACTAGTTATGTGCTGCAGATATGCAGATCAAGTAGTTTGCAAAAAACTCTTTCAACTAATGCTAATATTAAAGGTTAAAGTTACCTCTGAAATTAGAATGGTTTATTTTTAAAACACAACACTCAAATAAAAATGCAAACATCTTAATTTCACATACAGCAGCTTTTATATAAAAGTTTCTACTCCAGTTCATTGCTGATATATTAAAGGTTTTATTGAAATGGTGGCTGTCATTCAGCTGTTTAGACTTCTGTCTTTTTGATTGTATGACTTTGTTTAGCAACCACTTAACCATGTTAGATAATTCTATGGTTCGCTGGATGCTGCATTGGTTTGTGTTTGACTATGTATTAATTCAATATTGCAGGTTAAGTTTTTAACGTTGTGTTAGCCAACTGCTTTGTCTTGTTGTGTTAGTTTAGCAAAATATTCTGCTGAAGTCTGTTGCATATACATATATGACATTTTTGCAGATTTATTAAAAAAGAAAATCTGAAATATCATGCACTGCTGTGACACTGTGACATATATATTTATCTCAGGTGCTGTTCATTTCATCTGATCATCCTTGACATGCTTCCACACCTTCATTTGAGTCCAGCTTTGTTTGATTATACTGATTGGACTTGATTAGGAAAGCCACACACCTGGAATTATAAGACCTTACGGCTCACAATGCATGTCAATCATGAGGTCAAAGGAACTGCATGAAGAGCTCAGAGACAGAATTGTGGCAAGGCACAGATTTGACCAAGGTTACAAAAAAAATTCTGCTGCTCAGTGGCCTCCACAATCCTTGAATGGAAGACATTTGGGACGACCAGAACCCTTCCTAGAGCTGGCCGTCCAGCCATACTGAGCTTACAACAACTCTGTGATTGTTCTTGAATGGCCCAACCAGAGCCCTGACTTAAAACCAATTGAGCATCTCTTGAGAGACCTAACAATTGCTGTCCACCAACGTTTACCATCCATCCGGACAGAACTGGAGAGGATCTGCAAGGAGGAATGGCAGAGGATCCCCAAATCCAGCTTCTACTAAATACTGAGCAAATGGTCCAAATACTTAGGACCATGTGATATTTCAGATTTTCTTTTTTAATAAATCTGCAAAAATGTTAACAAATATGTGTTCTTCTGTCCATATGGGGTGCTGTGTATACATTGATAAAAAAAATTAGCTTAAATGATTTTAGCAAATGGCTGCAATATAACAAAAAGTGAAAAACCTAAGGGGGTCTGAATACTTTCCGTACCCACTGTATGTACGTATAACCACGTTGAAGACAGTCAGCTTGCTCTTGAGTGTTCACGGACAATATAACAGACGGCTTACGCATAGCGGCCCATAGAAACAGCAGCTAATAAGACATCTGCATATACATATCTATGGCTGGAACACCCGTGGAATGGTTAGAACTCCTTAGCAACTGGCACAAATAGCCAGATCGCCTTCAGAAAATTCTAGCAGCTAGCTAAGACACCTAACAATGCCTAGCAACCAGCTAGAACACCATAGCAATGCTTAACAAACAGCTAGAATACTTTAGCATCTGTCTATCAGTCATAGATTTTAATTTCCACCTTCAGTTTCCTCTTCTCCATCTTTTTGTTTTCCATCCAAGCATCCCCTTTTTCCCTGTTCCTTTCTTTGTTCGCTCTTTGTTTCTCCATCTGTTTCTGTCTCTCTCCTTCTCTCACACACTCTTTCCCTCTCTGCAGTACAGGGAAGCAGGCGACTTGTGCCAAAAGGAGAAATGCTGCACTGCATTATGAAACACAAACGCACACACGTATGGACATGCACACGTGTACACACACACAGTGACGGCTCTGTGATGGAAAGAGGGATGTAGATTGTTTAGAAAAGAGAGTCGGGAGTGATTTTAATTTCATGTGTTTCTGCAGGGAAGAATGAACCTTTGCACACTGATGCAGAGAGAGAGAGTGAGAGTGTGTGTGTATGTGTGTGTGTGATGGTGCCCTATTTTAGGAGGCTGGACTTCAGCCATGGCTCTGAAGAGACAGATACTCTCTTTACTTTGATCCCATTCCATCTTTCACATACACACACAAACTGGGTACAAACTGGCAAGGATGAAGGTTGAGGCTCAGAGCAGTAACACGTTCACAAATTATGCTACATTTGTATGTGAAGGAGGGCGAAGAGCTGATCCAGGAACAGCCTGAGTTGCGATCGGTTGTGGAGATGAAGTTGAAGGAAATCAGAGAGTGCTGGTCTCACCTGGAGAACACCACCAAAGTCAAGGCCCGCCAGCTGTTTGAAACACAGAACCACCGCACTACCGACCTGCCCATCAACAGCCTCAGCGACCTGGACCAGCATCTCACCGCCATACAGGAGCAGCCGGCCACACTTGGCTCCACCCACAGCACCCAACCCACCCTCCTTCAGCCACGCCCCACTTTCAGCCAGCAGCTCCAGAGGATACAAGTGAGACCTGCAAAAGCCACTGCACTTTTTTTTTTCTTGATTGTAAATCCATTTCGTTATCTCACGTTTTCTTCATCTCTCAGTCAATGGAAGCCCAGATGCAGCTTTATCAAGGTGTTGGTGAAGTCAGGGCTGGTGCTGATCACCAGAGACCAGAAAGAGAAGAGCAAGGAGGTGTGACGGAGATCCGAATCGTCCGTCTTATCGAGCCTCTGAAGGAAAGGAGGCGGATCCTTCTTGCGTCAAAAGAACTGCACCAAGTCACCCAGGATCTGGAGGATGAGATTGTGAGTGTCACTTTCTATAAGCAATATAGTGACTGAACATCAATATAAATATATAAGAATAATATTCATCGTAATAGTAGTTATTGCTGAAAAAAAATTACAAAATAAATGAAATTAAGAAGATTTGATTCTTTCGAAAAAAACTAATTTAACACTACGACTTTTGAGAGATGAGCTTGAATGGACTGAACTTTTTTTCCAGAAATTTGGTGTTCCGTCATTTGTTTCTGATGGATTACTTCAAAATGAATAGCTAATGTCAGTCTGTAATTTTTGCATGGGCGAACACCGCTTAAAATATCACATCTGTTTACACATTCACATTTCTGTGTTTTGGCTTCTTTAGGTATGGATTCAGGATCGGTTACTTTTGGCCTCATCTACAGAATATGGAACCAATCTGCAGAGTGTCCAACATTTAATCATAAACCATAAGGTGAGACTAAGTCTTTTTCTAAACTCTTATATAGGACATAATTCAAGTGCATTCTCAGGCAGGCAGTGGTGTTTCTGTTATAAAAAAATCAAAACAATCACACTTGGTTATGCTCATTTTTTTGGTTTTGTTTTACAATTAGTTCCTAAATGATTGTGTTGACTTAACAAATTTAGTTTCAAGCCTAAAGTCATTGTGTGGCAAAACGTGCACAAAAGTTTCATATACCTTTCTATCCTAAATTTTTAGGAGAACAATTTGAAGGGTTAGCATTGATCACAAGATTAAAACAGTCATACCTTTGTTCTCAGATATAATGTGATGGAACTTCTACATTGTATGTAGTGTACATTTTTTGTACGTTCATACAAAAGATAATTCCTACCAGCATCTGTTAACTGAAGACTATAAAAGACAGAGGGAGCAGAATAAATGAGAGGTCTGGGAATTGATGCATCTTATAGGCCAAGAGCCAAATATGATACAAATGCCTTTTGGAGTCTGTCAGTCAGTTCATTCAGTAATCCTCAATCTGTGAGATTGATTATCATCAAAATTTGCCACATCAAGGATAATATAGAAATAATTGTTGTAATTCTATTAGAAAAGAGAAGTCCACACTACAACTACTGCATGGCAAAACAAAGCAACAATATTGTTGATATATTTTCAAATAATTTTTTCCCATCTGTTGAACAATAAAAACATTGACTTTCTGTGAAAACACAGAAAGCACGGAAATGATTATTAATTACCTGTTGTTGTTTGACCTATAATTGGTTTTATTGCAGATTTCTGGATTCAACTAAGGTTTAAGCCTTAGGATATTAATTCAGCTGCCCTTGACAGCCTGGTTCTCATAGCTTCTGACTTCAGTAATGCAAGGGATGCAGAAAGCTTTGACTGACAGCTCACTTGTGTGTGATTGAACATGCAGGCACTGCAGATGGAGATACAGGCTCAGAGGGGGCGGGTCGAGGATGTGCTGGAAAGAGCGGAGGCTGTTGCTGCCCTGCGGACCCCAGAGGTGGAGTTTGTGCGGGAGGGGGCGGGGCATGTGAGGCAGCTGTGGGAGGTGCTCCAGGTACAGGTGGAACGTCGCACAGTGATGCTGGATGCTGTAAACCACGCCCAGCAGTACTACACCCAGGCAGCAAAAGCGGAGTCTTGGCTCAGTGGACAGAAACTTCAGGTCCTCAATGAGGAGCAAGGAAACGTATGTACTGTACTTAAACTCTTGTGCATGGAAAAGATCAGAATCAGAACATACCTGTTGCACCAACTGTTACAGTCGGGATCACTAATATGTACGTCCCCAACATTTGCATATACCCGCCCAGCATCAGAAGTTCATGGAAAATGGCAGATCATGGAAATAAATGTTATGTTCCAGGTTGTGCAGGGGATGTGAAGTGCGGGGATGGGTTGGTGTCTGTATTCAGAAAGGCACAATAAACAAATGACGCAAGCCACGAAAGGGACATGGTTAGCTGCTTGCTAGAGTTAGCCTGTTACATTACAGTATATAAAATTTCACTACATAACTGCAAGAGAAAGTATTGAAATGTGTATTTTCCTCCCTGTGTTTCCTTCCTGCTGTGTGAGCTACTGAAATGAGTTTTAAGCCACATACCTAAGCCACATACCTTCTATGCAGATATTAGAGAACAATTTAAATTATTATATCCATGCATTCTATGGCACCTTTAATGTGTTACAAGTGTCATAATACAGTAAGGAGGATGATACACAGGGCAACTACTGCAAATGTTGCAGTCAACATTAATCAGTTAATCAGGTGAGAGACAGGGACCTTGACCGATCCAAAATATCCAGATAAACATTTGTTACCCATTCAATGGGAAAGTGGCCAAACATCATTGCTCCAAAAAGTTGCCCAGCAAAATTACTCAGAAATGTGTATCATCAGCCAAATGTGTGTATGTGAGAGTAGAGACCATAGCAGGTTTGTAAACTGTGGTCAGTGTGATGTGGTCTTTTTGTCTTTCACTTTGTAAACCAAGATTTATTCTTTCTCTCTCTATCCTCTGTATTTGTAGGACGAGGCCAGCACTCTTAGGTTACTGAAAGAGCAGTTGGCCTTAGAGCAAACAGTGGAGAACTATTCAGAGACAGTGAGCTCACTTTCCCAGCAGTGCCGTCGCATGCTTGAGCTGGGACATCCAGACAGGTAATAAATATACACTGATGTGTGAAAAAAGCTAAAAAATGATTGATTTCTAAAGAATCACGAGACACAGAGGACTGCTAAAAATTCAGCTTTCCCATCAAAGGAATAAAATACATTTTATTATAATGAACAATTATTTTAAATTGTGGTAATATTTCACAGTGTCACAGTTTTTACTGTTTTTATAAAATAAATGCAGCTTTAGTGAGCATAAGTGAGCATCTTTATTTTAGATTTTTTAAAATCGACCCCAAATGTTGAATGTTAAATTGAGCTTTATAAGTATGGAGTGTAACCAGAATAAATGCATCTGCTGTACGTCTGTCCCTTTTTTTTCTCTCGCTCTTAGTGAGCTTATCACCAAACAGCAGGCTCATATAGACCGGCTATATGTGTCTCTAAAAGACCTGGTGGAACAGAGGAAAACAAAGCTGGAGCAGCAATACTGGTTGTATCAGCTGAAGCGAGAGGTAGAGGCACTGGAGAAATGGATCTCTGAGAGGGAGGCCGTTGCCAGCTCCACTGAACTCGGCCAGGACCTCGAACATGTCACGGTATCACACTGTCAAGTGGTTTGAACTCAAGGATGCAACATATACAGACATCAATTTTAAAATTAAGATGATTGATAATGACCCTCCTTACTTTTATCTTTAATCCTCCTATTTATTATTCTGCTTTTGAACAAATTTTCCTTTTCTGCTATTGTCACTTTCCAAATAATAATATATAACCACGTTGCAAGTAATATTAACCAAAAAACAAAAAGCTGTTCATGCTATGGTTGAATAAAAATGCAGCCTTCCTAAACTCTGGCCAGTAGTTAATGTGATAACACATTTAATGTTGCAAATGGATAAAATCAAGTCCTGTGCTGTTGTTGTCCCCTGTTGAAGCCTCTTTGAGCTGAACTCTGACATGTTGTTTTGGTGCTGTTTAATTTTCCCAGGCCCTCCAGAGCAGCTTTACTCAGTTCTCCACTGAGACGCGTGCGGCCGGACAGAAACAGATGGATTCAGTCAATAAGATGGTGAATGAGATGATTGACTGCAGTCACTCTGATGCTGCCACCATTGCAGAGTGGAAAGATGGGCTGAATGAGTCATGGGCGGATCTTCTGGAGCTCATGGAGACCAGAGCGCAGATGCTTGCAGCCTCGTACCAGCTACACAAGTTCTTCACCGACTGTCAGGAGGTAAACACGCACACATACAGCCATTAAAACATGTTTTTTTAAACCTATTCACAGTGGACTGAAATATGAGGATTCATCATTGTGTCTGTGTTTATGTTTTGTAGGTGCTGGTCCAGATCGAGGGAAAGATGAGACAGCTGCCAGAGGTGAGGTCATGTCAGGTGAGCTCGGCCAACCCTGGCACACTGCAGAGACTCCTGCACTCTTTTGAGCACTCCCTGCAGCTGCTGGTCTCACAGGTAAGACTCACACTTGTACGCACACACACACACACAGCCATGACAACAACACCTGTTCTGACCAGGTGCAGCAGCCACGATAAGTTAGTGTTTAGGATGGTTCATCTTCCTGACCCAGCAAGGGGTGCTTCTCATTTCAGTCCAGAAGCACAGTACTCAGAGAAATAGTTACAAACATCACACAGTGCTGAATAACATGGAAACTTGTTGATGCCATGGAATAAAAAAATAAATTAAAAAGGTAATTGCAACCTTTTTTTTGTTTCGGCCATTGTTTGAGTTTTAAACTGATTCTGATTCTTTTTCTTGCAGTTCTCAAAATTGAGCTTTTTTTTCCCCATGGGTGAAACAAGTTTCTATAAAATACCTATTAGAATAAATTAAACATGTAGCTGTTAATTAAATAAAATTTAAATTATTTTATTAAATGTTTTCAGTGACAAATATTGTTAGATGGCTCTAAGTGTCAATAAATCAAGCAATTTAAGTTTTTTCTTTATCTTAGGTACGCCAACTGCAAGAAAACGCAGCTCAGCTGCGTGCAATTTATGCTGGAGAGAAGGCAGATGCCATTTTGTGCCGTGAGCAGGAAGTGATGCAGGCCTGGAAAGAGCTCCTTGTTGTATGTGAGGGAAGCCGTGTGCAGGTCACCACAGTAACTGATAAGATCCAGTTCTTCGCTGTGGTGCGGGAACTGAGCATGTGGATGGATGGAATAATGGGACAGATGGGCTCAACTGATGATGCCAGGTACCAGATCAATTATAGAACCATCTGAGTCATTCTGAATCTACAAATGGATCTAAACCAATCACAGTAGACAATATACATCAGGATAATGTGTGTGCGTGTTTCTTTTTTGTGTCTGGGCGTGGGTCTTGGTGTTGGCCGGGTCCTTGTGTACGTGTCAGGGACCTCTCTGTGCTGGATGGCATGATGTCCCAACATCAGAATCTGAAGAGTAAGATAGATAACAAGAGCAAGAACTTTGTGCATTGCGTGGAGATGGGCAAGATGCTGCTTGCTGCACGCAACCCTGCAGCTGAAGAGGTACACACACATATATGTATATGTATAACCTGAAATCTTTTGCAACATTATAAATCATTATATATATTTTATATAAACATTATAAATAGCCTTTAAATAGCCTTTACGACCCTATTAACTAAAAGTTTCCCCCACCTATAATCTATAAATACTGTCCCCAGACTTTTAAATATTAGTGTAAAGATCTAAGTATTTAAAATTTTGTTTCTCTTGTATAATGCACGTTTGCATACATTTTTGCATTGAACATGGATCACTTGCCATCAGTTTTCTACCCATAAATGATCACACACCCTCCAATCCAGGTAAAGGATAAGCTGGAGTACATCATGGCAAAGCAGAAAGATCTGAATGAGCGATGGGAACAGCACTGGGATAAGCTTCAGCAAGGTCAGTGATGACATTTTTATAACATTATTTTAGAGGTCTGCCAGTCTGATACTTTCTCAGAGTTATCTACAAACTTTAATTGTACCCTCCAGCCCAGCAGAGGCTGCAGTCCAACCAGCCGGCATCTGCGGAGCAGTCCTGGCTCTCAATCAAGGAACCAATCACTCCAAATACCCGTGAGGCAGGTGGTGGGACAGATGAGGTGGAGGAGCTCATTCGTCGCCATGAAGCATTCCGGAAGGCCGCGTCCACATGGAAGGATCATTTCAGCTCGTTACGTCAGGTCATTATGCAAACAAAGACTTATGTATAAATAGTCTGAACCAGCACAGCACTGCAGAGGGTCTGAAATTACAAAAGGGGCTGATGACATAATGACATGGCCTAATGTATAGGGAGTTGGACTTGTAACCCAAAGATCAATGACTTCTGGAAGTAGCTCTTTTAATAGTTTAGATGGAATTGGGTCTAACATACATGTTGGTGGTTTAGATGATTTAACAAGTTTATACAATTCTTCCTCTCCTATGGTAGAGAATGAGTGGAATTTTCCTCAGGAGATCAACAGTGCACTGATATCTGATGAGATACTGTAGCTGACAGTCAGTTTATCAATAGAAATGAATACAATTAAAATAAAAACATAACACATTTCTCTGAAATATATGCATGAATATGTGTGTATTTATACCTACATAATAAATATACACCATAGACATATATATATACTGTATTATGTAAACAAAAAATATTTTGGATTAATCATTTGACACCAATAATTACTATATATAAATAAAATTGCCTAGTCCAACATTTTTTTTTTTTAAATTGGACTTTTTTTGAACACAAGATATGTTTTGGATACACATTTTCAGTCATGATACCACCACAACCAAATATAATTTGCGTCTACAGTAGTTTGTGACTGCTTCACACTCATTGTGACCCATTTAACAGATGCATAATGGTAAGTGAGACCAGCCTGAACTGCAACCAAACATTACAGTGAAATAAACTAATTATGACCATTTAACAAGCTCACTGAACATAAAAAATACTTTGTTATACCATTTGCATACTCTTTCTTAGTGGCATGGGAAGTTCAGTGCAGTGTAGGTTCAAATGTGTCAAATGTGACTGTGAAAAACTAATGTTAGAAAGCTGATGCTCTTGGCAGTTGTGAATTTAACTTTTTTTTTCACAATTAAAATTCCTTTTCTACAGTAATCGTGACTGAGGAGACAGGATTGTCCATTTGACGTGGCGCTGACCCTTCTCTCTCTTCTCCATCTACAGGCAGAGAAAATGAAAGAGGAACTGAACAAGCCACCTTCTACCTCCTCTCTCCTCAGCAGGCAGATGTTCCCTCTCTCCTGTCTTGTGCCCAGCTCCTCTTCCTCATCTTCATCCTCCTCTCTCTTCCGTAACCCTCTTCAGGACTCACTTCTGGAGTCCAAGCCCGGGCTGGACCTCATGCACGCCACAGAACACACCATGGCGAACACACTTGCCCAGCGGCTCGGATCCACTCTGAACCCCTACACACCCATCATGAACGGTTCCTCGTACCACGGGCTGAACCAGCCATCAGGGGGCATAGCAGAGGGTCTCTCCTACCATGGGTTTAAACAACAAGGTGTTTCAGTGTTGGATAATTCTGGCTATCAAGGGTTAAACCAACAAGTTGGTGTCTTGGGGGTGAACAGCTCCAGTTACACTGGACTTAACCAACAGGGTGTTTTAGGAGAAGACAGCTCTAGCTACCACAGCCTGAACCATATAGGTGCTGTGGGGGTGGTAGTGGAGCCCAAAATGGGATGTGCGTGGCAGCATCTAAAAGCTGACTGCCTTCAGCCCAAAATCAACCACATTCACAAAGCTGTTTCACCTTTACTGGAGGCGCACCGAGCGCAACTCGCTGGTGGAGGAGCAAACATGCCATCTCCTCCTATGGGCCTGGACCCTTCCCTGGAGATGATCCACAGCCGGTTACAGAGAGACCCTCGTGGGAGCCGATCTGACCCACAAATGGATCACTTGAGGCGTGAGAGAGAGTACCGGCTTGGCCGACAGACCTCCAGCGAGCAAGAGATCCAGGCACGACTGAATGAGCTCCCGCTGATCGTTAGGCAGGAACGCTATCGTCGAAGAATGGAGAGACAGTCGTCCAGTGAGCAGGAGGGCAGCGGTAGGCAGAGAGTACAGAAACATGACTCCAGCGATGCAGAATCTGGGAAAGAGCCATCTGACAAGAGACCATCTGGGTAAGTGTTTGTGAATGAATGTTTGCTTGGCTATATTTTGGGAACAAAATCTCCTTTTCTGAGATGCCTTGTACTATACATTTTTTTGTAGCTTTTGAGTATAGAAATTGAAAATAGCCCAATATAAAAACAGAAGTTAAAGTCCCTGACATGATAAAATAACAAGTGTGTGTGTATCTGTATCTGTGTGCTCTTATCTGTATCTGGGTATCTAACTTAGTTGGCTTTCTCATCTTTTATTTGTTTTTTTAGGGAGAAGCGTTCCACTATGGCTGAGATTGTTGAGCAAGTGCAGGAGAGAGAAGCTTGTAATGTATGTGTTGAGTCTGTACTGGAATTTAATATTTATCAGAATTAATTCACATCATGCATCACATTCCCCCTCACCATTTTAATGCATCATCTGTGCAATTAGTAATACTTTACCATTCCTCTTAATGACCAAAACCTTTGAGAAGTGTTGTTCAGGCGATTCTTGTCCAAATCAGTCCACACACTGCCGAAGTTTAAGGATTTCTCTATCATTTGTGTCATCCAAAGAGAAATAAGGGTAGACTCACTGCAGGTTCAATGCCTCTGGAGTATCTTGGTTCAGTGTCTTGCTCAAGGGCACAATAGCGATAGAGCAGAATTGTGATCTCCATTTTCTGGGTCTCCTTGCATCCTCTGAAACTTGGGACTGATCCCCAAATATTTTAATCAGCAGCTCAGACTCTGAAGTATCTCTGTACATTTAATTGTTCAGGTAAGACTGATCTAATGCAGTTTTTGACTTTGCTGTGTGCAGAACTGCAGATACAGTTTTTTTTATTTTTGTTTAGAGATGGAAGATATGACAGTGTGATGCACTATAACTCTAACTAAAATGTCCATATACAACCATTTTTTTTTTTCATAGTTCACTTTTTGTTTTCTTCTAATAAAAAACAGTTCTGCTTCGTACATTCACAAAGAATATTTTTCAGGCGAGGGGAGAGGTATACAGACCCTCCAGCAGCCTCTCTGCCCCAGTGAGTCGTCTGGATCGCCCTCGAGCTCGAGACCGCCCCAAACCTCGACGAAGACCCCGTCCAAAAGAACCCGAGGAGCCACGTAGGTCCCGTTCTGCACCTGCTCAGAGCATCCCATCCACACCTCAGCCTCCTACCCACACCGTTGAACACGAGGGCTTCCTGTACAGGAAACATGAAGAGGAAGGGAAAGAGAGAAGCCCAAATAGGTGTGTTTCTTACTATCTGGCAATGTCCTGATACAATCTCTACTCTCTATCTAAGTGCTTTTCATCGCTACTGCAAATACACTAGATATCCTGTTACCAAGCGAATAGCTAGTTATGCTAATGTTAACACTGTGTTCAGAATAGCATCCATCACTGGTAGATAGCATAGGAACACAGCATGCAAGCATAAATGAATGAATTGAAGGTTTTTGTTTATTATCTAAAGTAAAAAAGGCCTCTCACACTAGCTTGCTCTCTTCTTTTTTTATTCTATCTGTTTTGTGTTTTATTTGTTATATCGTAATAATAAAAACCTTGCTATGTGTACTGCGTTAAGATAACAGACTTATTATGGCACTTGTGTATCTTTGCTCTTTTGTTGATTTAGATTGCTCCCATTGCCGTTGTTTGTAAAATTTGTAAATCACTTTGGATAAAAGTGTCTGCCAAATGACTAAAGGTTAATGAAATGCAATGTTTGCCTGCTAATAGCAATACTAAATGCCCTAGTGAGGCCTAACTCACAAAGTTGTTCCTATCTTTCTAAACCTCTTGCAGCAAGTCGTGGGTAAATCTGTTCTGCGTGCTCAAACAAGGGGAGATTGGTTTCTATAAGGATGCAAGACACAAAACAACACCCTACAATGACGAGGCACTTCTCAACTTGGCCATCTGCGAATTTGACACTACCAACGGATATAAAAAGAAGAAGAATGTCTTCATTCTCAGGTAAAATTAACAAATAAACATGCAGGAATTATTAAGAAAAAGATACCATTAAAATGCCAGTACTTTTTGTGTACATTTGTTTCCTATTGAAAGATATGGGTGGGACATACTGAAGGATTGCCTTTAAAAAAAAAAAAAATTGATGCTTTAAATTGATAAATCTGTGCAACATTGTTACTCTGTAAATATACATTTAAATGTATTTGAAATTAGAAAATGCATCACAGTTTGCACTAAAATATTAAACAGCAGAATTGTTTATTAATAATAGTAAGAAATGTTTTTTGATCTCTAAATCAGCATATCAGAAAGATTTCTGAAGGGTCACATGACCCGGAAGACTGGAGTAATTTCCATCCAAGGAATAATTAACTTTTCAAATAAATTAAAATAATGTCACAATATTTTGGTTTTTCTGTAGTTTTAGTTAAGTGCACGATCAGTGAGGATAAGGGACTCATTTCAGAAACATTTAAATTGCAGAGTACTGTATGCCAAAGCCACAAACACTTAATTCTGATCTTTACCACTGAACACTAAATGTAAGTGCTTCTTATGTTTTTTAAGGACCACTGATGAAGGGGACTACATCTTCCTGGCTAAGGATGAGGTATGTCAGACAAAGCCCCACCTCAAAAATCAGAGTTGTTTGGTAAATATTCTGCCTGTTGTGGCCATATCACAAGTGTGTGTTTGTGTGTTCTCTGTCTCACAGGAGGATCTGAAAGGTTGGGTCAACAGCATCAACGCTAGCCTGAAGGAGATCGAGGATATCGCCAAGTGGGAGAAAGCCACAAACTCCTCCACCGACCCCGACAAATCAGAGCGCAAGGAGCGCTCTGAAGGGGCGGAGCCATCCGAGGGGGCAGAGAGGTCAGAGAGGTCAGAGAAATCTGAGCGTTCAGACCGATCGGATAAAATAGAGCCATCGGACAAAAGCTCAGAAAAAAGGGACACATCCGAGAAGGAGAGAGGAGATAGAGCTGAAAGAGGAGAGAGGGAAGAACGAAGGGAGAGAGAGAGGGGCGAACGAGGAGACCGGGGCTCCAGGGGTTCCAGCACTTCGGGAAAAAGCAAATGACTCATCTCTCCACACCTTTATTTACTCATCCATCCCTCCATCTCTCCACAGAGAAGACAGGACCTGCATTTCTCTGTCTCTGTCGCTCTGTTTGTCCTGACAGCCTGACTTCAGGACCGACGTATTTGATGTCCCTTGAATGTGTCGATGTGCGTCTGTGTGCGTGTGCCAATGTGTTGAAGAGATTGTCTGTGAAAGAATTTGACAGTTTAAGGCCGTATCCCAGCATCAGAGGGCCAGTTCAGCCGCCCTGCTCGACTCTCACAGAAAAGGCACTTTAGACTATTGAGGATGACTATAGCCCTTAATATTTTAGAAGCGTTTTCTTGAAGCAATATACTGTATGTAGTAACCGATGCCGCTCGTTTTAGCTGCTCTGCTCTTCCAAGCGAGTGCGAGAGAGAGAGAAAGAGAGAAAGAAAAAGTGACAGAGAAATCCGATGCGGTAGTAGGGACAGTGTTCCTCCTGATCGACATCTTTGCACAGCCCCACACTTGCATACGCACACGCACTGTGCATCATGGGAACACCATTCTCTCACCCGAGGCCATGCGTCTTCCACCTGCTTGTAGTAATGGTTTTAATCAGGCGAGACGCTTCCCAGTACTGTGGTCAGTCCACATTACACTCGATGAAGAGTCTCGATCACAAAACGTGAATATAATGTGGCAGTGTGTGTGTGTGTGAATACAGCTCCATCCAGAAGGAGATCAAATGTACTATGTATAATCTCATTGATCGTATTTATTAGGTTATCACGATACAAATTTAAAGAGGTTACTCTTCCCTGAGCTAAGAGGGAGTACGATCAACCGCCCCCCGTACGTGTATAAATATGCTGCTTTTTATCATCTCTGCCCCCTGACATCACTCTCTGATTGTAAAATGACTAGTACACATAAAATAGGGTGTCTGTGACTTTGTCATGCTATAAAGAAAAGATTGTATATATATATATTTGTATATATACTAGTAAACAAGATTTACTTCTATGAGCTGCAGCGTCTAATTACAAAAAAAAAAAGAAAAAAATAATCATTTTTATCAATGTATGAAAACGTAACAAGTAAAAAAAAAAAAGAGTTGTTTAAAGTGCCCCTGGCTGAATTCAGACAGTATACATGCGCGTTAGCCGCCTTTTCCGGGATCACTTGTATACGGAAATGCAACTGTTTTGTTTTTAGTTTTTTTTGGCCAGGGCAAAAGATCAGGATCCTTGTAAAAAGAAATCACCATCAAAACCCTCATCAGAGACTGTTTTGTGTTTAGTTTAAAGAAAACTGTCTCTTGACAGCTGTTGCAATTCCTACTACAAAGACAATGATGATTTCCCCTTAAAATATAGAGGTGCAAATTATATTTACACAGATATGATACAAATAAAAATATCAGAGTAACCAGAATAATTAATAATAAATAAAAAAAACCTAAGTTTGTCTGTTTTTAAGGTGTTTTCCACTTGTTTGTAATGATGGTCCTAATGCTTTAATTTACATTGTAAATCGCATTGGTGAGGTCAAGCTTTTCTGTCTAGCTCTGTTTTACCACACAAACGTGTTCTTCTGAGTTCAAACTCCTACTGGCCTCATTGTCTATGCAACAGCAAATATCTACGCCATACTAAAACCAATTTCTGAAACTAAGGTTAAACTCTGTGGAAAGGAGTGTAATTAATAATCACAACACAAGTGTGCAAGTCCTAATAACAATAGGACTCGTCTTATGTGTCAGGTTTTTTTTTTTCTCACTGTGGGTGCCTTATGAATGCATGCTATAAGGAGATGTGGACACCACCTCCATTATTGTATTCGGTATGTTCTGTATAAAAACAAAAGGATTGCTTACAGACAGACACACTTGACCCCCGATCAGCTCCAGTACAACATGTAATATTGATCGGCATTTGAGAAAGTGCTTGCTTTGAGAACTAAGTGCGTTCCTGCTGTCACATGACACAGAACACATACCCTATGATGACAGAAAACAGTTGCACACCCTTCGGTCAGGCTTGGGGTCAAATCTGCTAAAGAAGTGGATATGCATTTGGTCATTGTCATAGAAACTGCATAACTAGAGACCAAGCTTGTTTTGAACTGTGTATCGTGTCTGATAAATGTGATTAAGGGTGAATGAATGTCTGTTACCAAATTGTTGCTGTGTATGTCTCTCTTACCTTTGCTGAAGCAACCTCACTCCCAACTGGTTTACCAACTCTCCCCTCCCAAAGCATTAAAGGACAATTATTTTACATATCCAACGTTTGCTCCAGAGTGACCTTGAATATGGTCTGCCTGCAAAAAGCACAATTTCTCCCTGAGCAACAATCTGGAATATTAGAAAAGAGCATGATCCCTGCATTTCTTAAAGCTGCCACATGAGTTCAGTGTTGCAAAGGCTAAAATAATTTACTTGCACACTTTGATGTACCTCTTTTTAAACCCACATATTTGTCTGTGAATTATTATTTTTTTATTATTATTATCAGACCATGTGGTTTCTCTCCAGCTTGACCTCACCAGTAGGTATTTACATTTCAATTCAGGACTGAAAGAATGGAGCAAAACGCCCTACAATGTATGGAGTGTGTGGGTTCCCCTCCTTTATTTGAAGTCAGTTGTTTCACACATGGAATTAAAGAAAAACACTATTAAGTTGCATGAAAGAGAATATAGAGGTGATTTCTATGCAACAGCTGTGCATGTTTATCAAAAGGGTTTCAATCTTCAGCAAAGCACTGAGTTTTGGATGATGATGATGATGATGATGATGGAGAAATGAGTGGAATGAGCAGATCACTTGTATAGCTGAAATGAGACATTAAATCATTTATGTACTGATATCTGCACTAATTCATAAATACAGGTTGTATATATCAGTCTGCTGTGGAGTTTTGGTTTTGGTGTGTGTTTGCTTAAATAGTTCATTCATACTAATCGCATTGTTTGAACATATTTGATTATACACTAAAGAATATTTTACAGTCCATTTTTATATTGTTAATAATAATTAAGTGAGGATTTTTGGGTTTCTATAGCTGTCCAAAGTTTTGTGGTCACGTCGGGGCCATTTTTATCGTTAATAAAGATTTTGAGACACTAGATGGCGCCACCAACCTAAAGAGATTTTAACAGGAGGATGTACGATTGCTCATACAACATTGCACTACACTGTTCGTTATTTTCTACATTCTTTGTATTATTTATGGACAACAGGCTGTATTCTTTTCATTTTCTCTTTTGGGATAAGTTTACAATATGCAAGTTCATCTAATGTTAGTAAGCTTAAACAAAAGCTGCAGGCTATAGTCACTGTATATCTATCCCTTCAATGGGGGTTGGGGGTCAGTGAAAAATAACTGAATAATATTCTTTATATATATTCCTTTACCTTCAGGCAGAGGTGTAGAAACAGACACTGTTTTTGTAAATTTACTGTGATTTGTAATTATATCTTTCTTATCACAGGCAAAGATTTAGAGTAAAGGCACAGTAGCAGAAGCTATAATACTTCATATTTAATACAGTATAAATAGATAATACCAGCATAGAAACAATTCACTGAAAATCTTAAACACACAGTAATTGAGTTAAGTTAGTTAAGTAATTATATTTGCCTCTTGATGCTTCAAGAAAAGATCCGTGCAGGCAAAGTTTCCGTAAAGGGTGTAGTTTATTAAAGATCAGTTATCATAAGTATACATGATAAAGATGACAGATTATTAAACATAAAATATGAAAATTTAAAGAAAAGTTTAAAAGTGGATACAATATCCAAACAAAACATATTCATACAAGTCTAACAATCAGAGTAATTTAAGTATGAGCAGAGAGATGAAGATGTTCTCATCTGATCAATAAATGTCAAATGATTTTATCTTTTACATCTACTTACTATTTCCACCTCTCCATCTATAGATAATATCAAAAGAGTTTTTTTACACTCTTTGAGCAGAAACAGCAAGCTCCACAAATCTTCAAATATCACTAAATATCATATCAAGTCTTGAAGGAGAGTGCTTAATACCAAGAACATTAAAGACAAAGCAGGCAACATCCATGCAAGTAAAAAAAAGGTATCTTGCCACAACATAAGTTTCCATCATCACCACCCTCACTAAAGAACAAAAGATCCAGGGGTTGGAGCGACACAGGTAGGTTTGTAAGGTGGGAGGAGTTGGATGTTGTGTTCTGCATACTGTACGTTACAAGCCAATAGGACTTTTGAACTATGGAGTATAGGGTTAGGGGTGTAGTTTGTAAATGCAATTCAAGCACATTCCATAGCCAACAAAATGTCTGTTTTTTGTTCACTGTGGCTGGAATAAACTGGATGATAATTAGACAGCTGATTATTGCAAATATCACAAAATACATGAAGCACTCACTAAGACATCTGTATTTGACAGACACAAGTTAAAGCTGATCTCAGCTGTAAAGAGTCGAGGTATGAGTCACAGGATCTTTCTGAACGGTTGAGGAGTTGATTTATGGATCCTCAGAATCTATTCATCCATTTTGGTCTCTCAACTATATAAACAAAACACAGAATAATGGTAACAATAATGGTTACAAAAGCTGTCACTGAGCTGTCATGTCAAATTGTACACCTGTGTACCTTAAAGGTATCAATATGGACCCTTTTGGTACAAAGGTGTATTTTTTGAAAAGGTACCGTCAGTGACAGATTTGGTACCTTTTTTTCTGAGAGCATATGACTGAATATGACTCAGTACATTACGTTACATTAGTCATTTTAAGGGTTTGGATTCCTAAAAGAAAATTCCTTAATTCGAAAACATTAAATTCTAGCATATTTGGAAAACATATTTTTAGATTTATAGTCATAATTATATCAAATGTAACCAAAGTTTTAACTTACTAGATTTCTGTTTTGGAAGTCCTCCTGCCTGTGCAGAAAAGTAACATTAATAAATATGAATGGCCGTAATCAGTGTCTGAGTTTTCTTATAACTGCAAAAATGAAGTATATGTAAAATCATATAAGTGTATATCATATTTTATGGAGCATCTTGTTACACACCTGCTGTTTTAACCAGTTTACAGTTTTATCAGCTGCATCTGAGTTCTTCTGACACTTCAGTAATCCTGTATCCTCGTAGAACAGACAGTCCACTGTGAGTATATCTGTTCTGTTGACACATCGTCTGCTGTCTGGGACCACTTTCTCTGAGTCAAACGTGTGATGAAGCGCCACAAGAACAGTTGGCTTAGAATCTGTTTAAGGACATCAAAAAATGTAAGATAATTTTATCCGAAATTCTTACCTTAGTATCTTTTTGAGGCAGAGTATTCTGAGAATTAAAAGTTGTATTTAAATGAGCGTGACAATGATTAAAAAAACCTGTAGAGTGAACAATCTTTTTCAGTGCTGCTTCAATGGTAGCTCCAGGTCGAGAAACAATATTACAGAAAACTAAAATAATGTTGCTCTCCTCCACCGTACGACCTTCCTCCAGATTCCCAATTCTGTTTCTCAGAGCAGTGAAAAACTCCCGGTGACAGTTTATCTTTCCAGCCAAAATGGAGAACACTTTGACCTTTTCTGGAAAATGAACTCGGGCTGAATAAGAAAAACAGAGGAGTGTACAAATGTGATCAGTACAAAATTATTGCAAAATAATAAAATGGCTTTATAAATGATTTTCTAGGATGGTGTCCAGGAAGATGAGTTATTCCATTGTATAATCACTCTTGACGAAAATCAAATATGTAATATGTGTGATTAAATAAACTGTTATTATATGAAATCCTGCATAAGATACAGACTTACCTGAACTAGGTTCATTGTTTCCTGTTACCTGCTTCAGGAATGAACCTACAGAGCCTAGAGTACCTGCAATCTACAGACACAGAACTAACAGTGAAATTCAGTCACAGTATCTGGATAAACTCTTCTTGGCATTTTAAACAGCAACTTAAGCACAACAATATTACATTTACCTTATTTGATTTGAACCATCCTTCACTTTCTTGATGTTGGATTTTTTCTGCATTTGTAATGTCTTTCGTTGTTAAATCAATTAAAATAAAGATAAAACAATTAGCAAGATATAATTCATGTTATTTAAATGTTATATTTACAGAGGTTATATTTAATGATAAAAAGTGACTGTAACCTACTTTGCCGTGGACGTATTTTGACACCTGTTTGCCTCCCCTGTAGTGAAAGATTACAACATGAGCTTATGGGTAAACATTGAAGTGTTTTTCAAATGAAATATTTTACAGTATCTGGTAAAATACCTGCTGTCTTAACCAGTTCACAACTCTGTCAGCTGCATCTGAGTTCTTCTGACACTCCAGTAATCCTGTATCCTCATAGAACAGACAATCCACTGTGAGTATATCTGTTCTGTTGATATATTTGCTGCTGGCTCGGACCACTTTCTCGGAGTCAAACGTGTGATGAAGCACCACTAGAACAGCCAGCTTAGAATCTTTATAAAAACATCAACAAAAAATAAATTAATTTTATCTGAAATTATTACGCATTTGAGGCAGAGTATTCTGTGTATCAAAAACTTTATTTAAATTACTGTGATGATGATAATCAAACCTGTAGAGTGATCGATCTTCTTCAGTGCTGCTTCAATGTCAGTTCCAGCTCCAGAAATAACAGGACAGAAAACTAAAATAACGTTGCTCTCCTCCACCGTACGACCTTCCTCCAGATTCTCAATTCGGTTTCGCAGAGCGGTGAAAAACTCCCGGTGACAGTTTATCTTTCCAGCCAAAATGGAGAACACTTTAACATTTTCAGAGTGAATATGAACTGGGTCTGAATAAGAAAAACAGGGGAATGTAAAAATGTGATCAGTACAAAATGAATGCAAAGCAGTAATACAGTTTTAAAAATGAATTTCTTTTTCTAGAATGGTGTCCAGTAAGATGAGTTATTCTGCTTTATAATAACTCTTGACAAAAGTAAAAAATATATAATATGTGTGATTAAATAACCTGTTATTGAGTGAGATCTCTCATAAGTACAGACTTACTTCTCCTTGGTTGGCTGCTTTCAATTTTCGGCCTTTTTGCATTTAATGATGGATCAATTTGACCTTCATTCTACAGACACAGAACTAAAAGTGAAATTCAATCACAGTATCAAAATAAACACTGTTTGGCATTTTAAACAGCAACTTAACAACAATACTACATTTACCATTTTTGAATTTGATCTTTCATGTCTTTGATGTTGGATGTTTCCTGGGTCTTTTGTTGTTAAATCAGTTGAAATGAAGATAAAACAACGAGCAATATATAATTAATGTAAATGTTAATTAATGTTACTTTTTCAGAGGTTATGTTTAATGGCAAAAAGGGACTTTAACCTACTTTGACGTGAACTTTCTTGATGTTGGATTTTTTCTGCACTTGTAATGTCTTTCGTTGTTAAATCAATTAAAATAAAGATAAAACAAGGAGCATTGAATAATTCATGTTATTTACATTTCATATTTACAGAGGTTATATTTAATGAAAAAAAGGGACTGTAACCTACTTTGACGTGGACGTATTTTGACACCTGTTTGCCCTCCCTGTAGTGAATGATTACAACATGAGCTTATGGGTAAACATTAAAGTGTTTTACAAAAGAAATATTTTACAGTATCTGGTAAAATACCTGCTGTATTAACCAGTTCACAACTCTGTCAGCTGCATCTGAGTTCTTCTGACACTCCAGTAATCCTGTATCCTCATAGAACAGACAATCCACTGTGAGAATATCTGTTCTGTCGACACATCGGCTGCTGTCTGGGACCACTTTGTCTGGGTCAAACGTGTGATGAAGCACCACTAGAACAGCCAGCTGTGTTTCTGTTCAGGAAATATAGATAATACAATAATATGTCCTCAGCATTAAAATATCAGGTACTCCTGAATATTCTGAACTGTAAAAAAATATTTATTACTTAAAAGTGACAATAAACTCCAAAAAACCTGTCTTGTGAGTGAATCTTTCAAGTGCATTGTCAATGTCAGTTCCAGCTCGGGAAACAATAGGACAGACAACCAGAATAACGTCACTCTGGTTCACGAATGGAACTTCTGTCAGATTCTCAATTCGGCTTTGTAGAATATCAGTAAAATCAGAGATATTTGTTTTTCCAGTCTGAAAGACGTACACTTTAACATCTGAAAAAGTGAACAACATGGTTAAAAAAAAAAAAGAAAAAGAAAGGAAAAGAGGATGTCCGTTTTGACAGGTTTTTGTTCCTTCTCTTTCACAATAAAATTGCATTATTTATAATAATAAATGTTTTAATTAGCTGTAACCTATGTCTGTTAACATGTCTTTCTATCATTCACTTTAATCACAGATATATTTTTATCATTCTATTTGTGCTGCAGTCACTGAGACCTTGCTCATGGCTGATCTGCTCCATCCAGTATCTTCATGAGAATATGTACATTCAAGCAGGGTCATTAACAGTGGGGTGGCCCGGTGGCTAGAGCCACTGCCCTTCTGCCCTCATCGGCTGAGGTGCCCCTCTCTCCAAACCCACCCCAGCTATCAGGCCAGCTCAAGGCGTTCTATCACCACTCTGCTAAAAATCCATTGATTCTGTGAATCTGCTCCGTGTTTTCATGTTGCTCCGCAGGATCACTCACAATCTGTGTGCCCACTCCGCTGTGTTCAAGAAGGTCACTGGATTAACAGGTAGATGCTTTGCAATCAATCCACAACAGTGAGTGGTCGATCTGCTCAATTAGTAATTCTGGAAGCTTGTTTTTGTATTTCTCTTAGTAACGACTTGCTCTCGGTCTTCTAAATGTCCTAACAAATTGTGTGTTTTATAATACAGCAGTTTGAAATGCTTTGTAATACTTAAATACTTAAATTTTCTCTCTCTCTCTCTCTGTCTCTATATATATATATATATATATATATATATATATATACCCCCCCCCCATTATAATCACTTGTCTAAATTTATGCTATTGATGTAACACATTTATTATTAAAACTATAATAAAAAGTAATAAAAATGTTCTGAATGAGTTGTTTATTATATATATTTTTTTTCATAATATAGATTTATGCTGTATAATATCAAATTAACTGTCTAATACTTGTTCTTCCATTGAAGATGAGGCAGAAGCAAGCTCAGAGAATAAGGGAGAGCTCTGAAATTATTACAGAATGTCTTCTCTTTCAGTTTTACACTACCTGTCAAAAGTTTTTGAACAGTATAACAACAACAAAAGCAGAAAGTCTCTTCTGCTCACAAAGCATTTGTTTGATCCACTTCTAATCAATTTAAAGCATCTTTGCTAAATTAAAGTACTAATTTATATAATTTATTTGGATATTTTTATTTACTGAAGAATCCAAAAAAATCAAATTACAAATATTGACAAATATTTTGAAAACCTTAAAAACCTTACAGTTCAAAAACATTTGACTGTTGTTTTAACTGTTGTATTAACAAGCACCCACACCCCTTGTTTGGTTTGAGCCACTCTGCCACTCAAGATGTCTGTGCATGGCCCTGCGTTCAAGTGCAGCTTAACTTTGGAAAAGTCCTTCAAATGTATCCTGACAAACTATAAATGTGCCATAAACAGCTACCACTGTCCAGTGATTTCTGACTGGAACATCGCGGTTGTTGATTACCCAGACAGGAGATATTGTTACCTTGTTTATGTTCTTGTTCCTCTGTGTTAAAGGCACTGGTTTTCATACCTCTGCTAATATGTTTCTGTTGTTTGTCTTCCTCCTCAGTCTGATCCTGCTTCTCTTCAACGTCTGTCTGCATCGCTGTATCATCGGTGCCCTGATGATCTTCCTTTCGCAGATCGTTTTTTTCTAGAGTATTGAAAACTTTACGAAATCAAGCACATACAATTTTTAATTAATGTTTATATACATACATGTTACACACACACATAACCACATTTAATTATGTTGTAAACAAATCAAGTTCATGTACATAACTCACCTGCCAATAAAGCAGAATCTGACATTTTTATTCTCTGCTCAGAAGACCATTTTCTTTCACTCTGTTGAGAAGAATATTGCCCATTATTCTTTCATGAAATTCCCGGAAATATCCTAGAAAATGCTCAGGCAGTTCAAATACAATGGACAAGCAAGAGGGCTTCATTATGAATTCAGTATCTTTATAATCATTTACTAAACTTTTATTATGCTTAAAACCTTTCAATGTCAGAACAAATAAATATTACTCGCTGCTTTTGTACCCAGCATTTGTATAGAGAAGTAAGTTCTGTTGCATATTGTAAGAAAAAAATTCAGGCAATAGAACAACTAGACAAAATTTTATGGCAACAATGTTGTGCCAACAGATGAAATGTTTTGTTTTGTATGAAAAACACAAATGATGTTTTTGAAATGACAAATGGAAACTTAATGGTAACTTAAATGGTTACTTAAGTCTCATTGGATCATAAAGAAAGTAAACAAATCATAGATTCTTTATTTTTCTATTACCTGTTCAATACCTAGTGTTTTTACTTGTTGAGACATTTCATTCGGATTTTCAAGGGTCTGTAATGCTGTTGGGAAACATGATGTATGAATCACAGGGTAATCACAGTAAAACAGTGAATATGTAAAAACAGTCAACAGTCATTTGGGATAAACAAAGACATTTGAGAAAGAAAAAAAACCCAAGTTGAACCCATTCAAACGGGACTCATTGTAACATTCCCATTTGTGTATGTTCCGTGTTTTGATCTGTTCTCCCCATGTGCTTCCCTGTGACCCAGTTTCTGTTAATTGTCTATTCTGTTCAGGTGTGTCTCCCTCGTTTACGTTGATTGTCTCCCTTACAAAAGCTTACCCTGTGTTCCAGTCTGGGTCGATCATTGTCGTTGTAATAAGTGTTCAAGCTCCGTTACTGTGATTTGGATATTCCTGCGTGTTCCAGGATTTACTTTCGTTTCTCATTAAAAGTCTTTATTTTTGTTACTTCTCGTCTCCTGCGCTCTCTCCGCATTACACCAAACGTTACACTCATTGAAAAACACTAATAATCAGCAATTTGTGCACTGTAAAAAAGAAAAAAAGAGTTATTTTTACGGTAATATACCGGCAGCTGTGGTTGCCGAAATTCTACCGTTAAATAACGGTAAAACCTTAATTTCTTTTACGGCAAAAAATTTAAAAATATAATATACAATTTTTTTGCTTTGTCACTAGTTTTACGGTTTTATTTTAAATTTACAGTTAAATACCGTATATTCTAATAAGACACAATAATATCTGAAATATTGTTAATATACCAAACTGTTAAAATAGTCAAAATCCATTTAGTACCTTTGAAATACACTGATAACTACCAAATGCAGGTGGTTATGAGAAAGTTACATGATGAACCAATGCTCATTACAAGTTGCTTTAAATAGTCAAACATATAGAAAGTGCTCAGTTTCATTTACACAAACACTTAACACCATCATGGTAAGAATTATTAAACTAAAATGGGTAATAAACATTAATTTAACAACATTAAATGTAACATTCAACCCTAATAAACCTAACTGATACAAAAAACTAGGAAGAAACCTAGTTATTTAAAAAAAATTTTTTTTTTTTTAAATCAAACAAAACTTAAAATGCAACGCAGAGAATTCTGGGAATGTCAGTTTACAGTGTTTCCCTATTAATTTAACAGGAATTTACCATTAACCATTTAACAGGTTTTTACCGTAGCATTTTCACTGTTTTTTACAGTTAAATTTACGGCCTTTTCTTACAGTGTGGGCACAGGTCTTTCATATTTTTGAAAGGCTGGTGGGATTGGATAGTTAGTTAATTTGTTCTCTGGTCGAACACTTAACAATCCTCTGAATTTCAGTTCTTTCTGACAAGAGGTTAGAGCTGGTGCAGAATGAAACTACAGTATATGAAACACTCACATGTTCTTATTGTTATTTCCTCTGTCCTGTCTCCACTGGTGACCTGACACAGGTAATCACCAACCCATGATTCTATGACCCCCTTCAGCTGTAAGGACACAATTCCTCCCTTCAGCTCCTCGATGCATAGACTCATTATGTCTTTATAACTCTCCCCCTCTATCAGCCTTCTGTTCTTATAGAAACACACGCAGTCTGTTTCCTTAAACCATCTGATCTCCATATTGACAGCACTGCTTTTAGGAGATAGTTCACAGTGAAGGGTGCCATCTGAATGAGATCCTTGAGAGACAGCTATGCTAAACTCATCTGTATTGGAAAAAAAGGAAATGTCGTTGATTATTGTCTTTTTTAACATAACCCATTAATGCCATTTTGAATATGAAGGAAAATATTTATTTTAACAGCACTTACTGTTGTTTTCGGCCTCCATTTTCTCTCCTAAACAGGAACACAAGACACAAAATGACAGCAGAAAGATTCCAGACTGTAACTTGATTAGGCTATTGAAGGCTAATGTAAATTGCACTTATATACAAGTGCTTCTCAAGTTATTTTCATTGATATTTTGAATGGTTGAAGCTGCACTGTAGTGTTAAAATTTACACCTTGCTGAAAATTGCAGAAGCCTATATAGCAAAGAGACTGTATAGTGGCACCTAGTGTGCACCTCTCTCCTGACAGCTGGTTCATCCAGTCAAATGAGTCATAAAGTAATGACTCACTCCTCATAATTCACTTCGAACTTGTAATGAAATAAATAGCCTATTACATAGCCTATGCTCATAGGTATGTTTTGAAGCATGGATGCTGGTTTAAGCTAAGGTCCTTAGCTGGTCACCTGCTGGTCCTGAACTGACCAGCTTCAAAACTAAAGCTATGCATATTACGTTTATTCTTATTATAATTATGATTTGGTTTTTACAGCCAGTCAGTCAGACAGACTCTGACATTTTTTTACATTTGCTTACGTTTAAACTATTTAGTTTTGGTTAGCAGGTATGTTGTCATAGGTTTTACTAACCTTTTTCTTCAAATCTACTGCTGCTGATCTCTGAAACAGATGAACTGAACAACCCGTCACACTGGTTAGATCAACACTGCAGAAATCCTTTCACTTTCATTTTCTTTGCAGCTGCAGTGTCAGGTGTTTTCCAGTAAATGCACTGCGGTCACTGTCAATCTAGCCGCCACGTTATTTGGGCAATCGCTCATAAAATGCGTATTACGGTACGAGCGTCAGAGAATACAAACGCTCATACACTCTCAGAAACAGGGGTACAGTAGGAGTCCATTTCTGTACCCAAAGGTACAATCTACACTAACGTACCCCATAGGGCTTATTATCGGACCTCAAGGTACATATATGTACCTTTTTGAGGG
>JAUMHG010000177.1:31618-55640 GCA_032359395.1 Enteromius anoplus | reverse complement strand
AAAGCATCTTGACAAGACGAATAAAAATAAATACAATCCTTGCACAACCTACAGTTTTGTCTGTTATCTTTCTCTTTGGTAGTACCCACTTTAAATGTGAGGTTTTGGAAACCAGATCTAAATTTAGCAGCAACAGTCGGGTCGGGTAGAAAATTATTCTAAGCGGACAGCGGGTGAAAACAGACTGAATATTCAGCAGGAGCGGTCGGGTGCGGAATAAAACACTGTTGACTCGAGGAGCCCTCGTTTCATGCTCTTAATGTAGAATATTAGGATATTGACAGTAATCAATTAGTAGTCAGTAGTCAATACATTCATTAGACAAACACTAGAATTTTTTTTAAAGTAGTAACTTTAATAAAGTGATCAAAATAGTTACAATACTTAGTAGATTTTAAATAGGGTAACTTGTAATCACCCTATTACATTTCCAAAGTAGCCTTGACTGTGATAAGTTTCTCTTTCCATCCGTTGCCAGTGACTGACCATCATAAACGGACTAGGGATACAATTCAACCGCATCTGACATCTGACAGGTGATATATATATATCCTGTGTTGAGTCTTGTGGGAAGTCTGTTGGGGTGATGGGCTGAGATTGAGGTGACAAACTAAAATAATTTTGTTCACACTATGAGCCTTGTATTCCTTTTTAGGAGAGAAAATGGTATCTAGATGCAAAAGTAAGTTCTTTAAAAGTAACAAATTTTATTTTTCATACTCAAAAATAATATTAATATGATTGCTTTGTTTTATAATCATGCGTACATAAGTGCACAGTTTTCTCTCTCTTTTTTTTACATTTTTTTTTTATCTGTCACAGATGAGTCTGTGCTTATCGTCCCTGATGAAGCTAAGACTTGTGAGGTCACACTGGGATCTGATGTCACTGTACCATGTCACCTGCCATCTGAAATCAATGCTGCTGACATGGAGATCAGGTGGTTTAAGGGAACAGACTGTGTGTGTCTCTATATGGAAGAACAGGTGATAGTAGGGGTGGACTATAAGGGCAGAGCTAACCTGAAAATGGAGGAAAGAGAAGATATTTCATTAGAACTGCAGGACTTCAGAGAGTCAGATGATGGAGAGTACCTGTGTCAGATGACCAGTGGAGGCAAAACAAAGATTAGAGCAGTAAGATTATGTGAGTATTGAATGTAGTTTATTTCTACATTGGCTCTTATCTCCTTTCAAAAAAAAAAAAAAAAAAAAAGAACTCTTGAGGATCACATTGTATTGATTCATAATTGATATCTTTAAATGGTATATAGCTGTATAATACAAAACAAGATCCTTTGATCCTTTAAAACATACATTTGTGACCCTGGACCACAAAACCAAATAATCATAAGTATCAATTTTTCTAAATTAAGATGCATACATCATTTAAATAAGCTTTCCATTGTTGTATGGTTTGTTAGGATAGGACAATATTTGGCAGAGATATATTTACTGTAGGACATTTACAAAATTTCTTTATGATACATAACCTATAATTAATATCCTAATTTATTATTGATTAAAAATCAATACTTTTGTCCCACACAATGTATTTTTGGCTATTGCTACAAATATAGGTCCGGGGTCACATTTGGTTTATGTATTGTTTTAAAATAGACTTTCTTCTCTATTAGTGTGTGACACTGTGTTTTATCTTTGTTTCCCCATAGCATTAAAGACCAACGAAAGTACTAAAACGCTTCGATCTGAAAAAAAGGTGAGAGAACTTTTACTTTATATTGAGTGTGAAATTCAAATGATTTTTTCCCTGTAACTTCTGAGACCAAATTTACTAATTTAAAACGTAGACTGCATTTTGTTGGTCACTCATCATAAATTAGATTAAGGTTACCATGAAATCAATATTGACAGTTCGTTTTTTATGGATTATTACTATTTATTATATTATTTAGACATTTTTACAGTTTAACAACACCACAAGCTACTCTATGCACAGTACACACATACTGTAACGAGGATGCTGACACAGAAAGTGAATCCATTTGCAGAAGTTTATTAAAAGTGAAAGGCAGATCAAACAAACAGGTTAAACAGTTCAGGCAATGGTTCAGTATCAGGAAGGCAGTCCGTTATAATGCCACACAAGAGGGCAATCCAAGAACCATAAATGAAAAAAGCAGGCAGTGGGTCTAAACAGAGACATAAACATCAGTCAGATAAACATACCAGGGGGCTGTTCCATAAAACAAGATTAGAGTATAAGCCAGGCTTATTTTGGTTAGTCAGGCAATCCGTGGAATGGTAGTCAATGGCAGGCAGAACCGTTACAAGACCAGGCAGAACAACAATGAGAGAAACACTTGGTACGGCAGTAAGACTGGCAATACTTCGTCAAGTACTGGGTATTGTTCTCAGGTTTTATACAGGCCTGACAGGAAGCGAGTGCAAAGGGAGCAAACTAGTACTTGGACGAGGGCTCCCTCTGCTGGCTTGGCATTACACATACTATATTATGATCCAGTCAAGCATTTTAATTCTAAATACAATCAATGACTATAATCAGTTATATTGAATTGAAATATATTTCATAATGCAATGTAATGCTTTGATATAAATATCAAGCATAATGTCTTATGGACAACTTCAAACAGAAGTGATACATTGACACATCAACATTATAATAAATAAGTATATCAATTACAGTGCTGTTATGTGTTGTTTCACTCTCTATCTAATATGAATCCTTCAAAGTTTACTTCTTCTCAACAGACTACCCTGGAAAAGATCGATGAAATGAAAAGGGAAAAATCTGTGTTAATGGCAGGTGAGTTTTGTTAAGAGTTTAGGGACCTCTTTTGCTAGGATGTTTTTCAGAGATAAGAAGAGGCACAAAAACTAGGGTTTCATCTGTTAAAGTCAAAGCAGAAGACACTGCACCTTAAAGAAGCAAACCTTTTTTATTTGCCCAGTGAAATATCCACATCACAGAGAAGATGAAATATAATATTATGATGATATTGTTGGTATATACCTTTTTCCTGAATGCGGAAGTCCAGCCCAACTCATAACTTTTTTGTTTCTATTCAAATTAACTGATAATGTAACGTTGAAAGCTATGAAAATAGGTTTAATAAGCACATGGCTCCAGTTTCATAACTTTACAGTGTCAGAATGACTGTCTTTTCTCAGTAACTTGTCCATCAGAGTTTGATGAGTATGTAGCTGCACTGAAAACAGATGAGCATGCATATCCTACATATACAGTAGCAAACGATCAGAGTGAAATTCAGGGGGTTTTGTCCATAAAATAATAAGATCACACATTATTTTATTACTTCACACACACAGTTTTCTCTAGTCATTAGGGTTGATTGCATGGCCTGCTGAACATTTTCTGCTGTGCAATACAAGAATTTTAGGTGTTACAATGGCAGCTAACACCAGCACAGCTTAAACCTGTGCACAGTTTTATATGTATATAGTTACTCACGAAAAAAATATAGAATTCATTGTTGAGTGTGTGTGTGTAGTTATCACAGAGCTAAAAGAAACAAAACAGGAATGCAAAAAAAAAGATGCTGAAATTGAAAAACTTAAAGCTCAGCTGCTTCAAACAGAGCCTGAGGAAAACACACAACAGGAGAGCATTCACAAACCAGCACAAGAACTGGATAACAGTGAATCTAATCAGGATAATCCAGAAACCAAAACTACACCTCTGGAGAAACTACAGAATATTGGTTAGTATTACTACAGTATTTGTACAATAGCCGGTATTACTGTTGTAATTTGATAACATAGTTTGACAGGATATTTTTGATTTGATTGTCTTGTTTATTCAGAGGTTTAAGCATAAACGTATCTTAAGCGTAAACGTAATGAGAAAAACAGATCAGCCGTAGTACAGCAGATCCTGATCCTGCATTTTATTGTACATTGTTGACTTTTGTGTGTTGTCATAGATCTGAGATGACTCTTCCATCATTCTACAGAATGAAATTAATGATTAAAACTGTACTGTGTAAAATACTATATATCTGCACATCCATAACAAAACCTTTTTCCCTTTGCTTTTAGAATTTACAGAGGAAGTAAAAGTGTTCACTTATTGTAGTGGAAGCACAAATGCATTGCATGAAGCAAACAAGACCTTTATTGACACTCTGAGGAAGCAAATTGTGAATCTGAGGGAAGTGAATACCCTGCCTGAGAGTGACGTCACTTTGATTTTCTGTCCTGTTTCTCAAACTGAAACTGAAGGAGACCCAGGTTGTTAAAGTTCACCGCACTGCGTTAAATAAAGCTAGCTATATTATTGTATTTTTAGAATATTTTTAAATGTGAAGTATACTGTATATTAATCATAAGGATGACATATTAGTTTAAAATAAAGTTACCAATTTTCTTGAACAGGCTTTAAGCTGGCTTTTCTAGTGGTGCTTGCCATCCATCCCATGACTGACCCAGAGAAACCGGTCCCAGACAGCAGCCAAGGTGTCAAGAGGACAGATCTTTTCACAGTGGACTTGCTGTTCAATGAGGATACAGAATTTCTGAAGTATCAGGAGAATTCAGATGCAGTTGACAAAGTTGTGAACCTGTTAAGACAACAGGTATTTAACAAGATGCCCCATATATAGGTGCACATAAGGAAACTGCTTTCAAATGTGTAATATGAAAAACATTTTACTAATTGTTTAGTAATCTTATGTTGTAATAATTTTTTGAAGAAGGTGAAAGCAGGTGCCAAAGTTTGTCCACTTCAAGGTAGGTAATAATAGTTTTTTTGTAAATGTAACCTAAATGTTAAGCTCTTGTTTTTTCTTAATTTATACTGATTTAATCACTAAATATTTTACAGGCCTACATGCAAGCAGTTCAACAAAGGTAAGTGTGATATAGTTACATTTAAGTAGCTTTTTAAGTGCTGGAGGTTTTTGAGATACTGTGACTGAATTTCACCACAGCTGTTGTGTGTCTGTAGGATGATGGTGAATCTGAGTCGGTGCAGAGAGAGTCCAGCAAGCCAAGTGAGTCTGTTTCTTATGCTGTTTAGCCATAGATATTACAGAACAATATTTCAGAACATACAAGAGCTTGGCATGAAGAAGTGATTTAAAAAGCTTGAAGTGATTAAGATGTAATCTATAAGCTTGTATTTTAAAATAGAAATGAATTTTGTGCTTTAACTGAACAACCTTCTATTATTTTTTAGATAATATTAACAGATTGTGATGAAAAATAGTATCCAGTATGCTGTGATTATGGAACAGTAAAGAAATATGTTATGTTTTGATCTAAAGATCTGGCTTTGATAAAAATGTTTCTTCACGTTATTCTTCACATCAAATCTTGAGGTGTAGTTGTGTCTGGGGTGTAGTTCTTTATGGAGCCATTTTTACAAAAAGATGATTCCATGGCATCGTGAACCTTTATTTTTACTTCATGATGTTATGATGATATTGTGTATTGTGTATTTTTCACAGAGATTAAAGACAAATCCGAAAGTCTTGATAAAGCAAAACAGAATATTGAAGAAAAAGATGCACAAGTTGAACAGGTTACAGCTGAGCAAATAGCTGGAGAGCCTGAGAAGGAAAAAATACAAGAGGAGAACATGCAAGAACCAGCAAAAGAAAGTAAAACCGGTGAATTAAATCAAGATAATACAGAAACCAAAACAACACCTCTGGAGAAACAGCAGCTGAATATTGGTTGGTACTACTGTTTGTACAATAGCTGGGACTAATGGTATAATTTGATTCATTTCTATGTAATATTTATAGCTTGACAGGATGTATTTAATTTAATTGTTTTTGTCAAAATTGTGTACTGTGTGAAATATAACTGCACATTCATAACAGTTTTTTTCTTTGCTTTTGAATTTTACAGAGGAAGTAAAAATGTTCACACTTTTTACTGGAAATGCAGCTGCATTACAAAAACCACACAAGAAATTCATTGGCCTTCTGCAAAACCAAATTCAGACTCTGAGGGAAGTTTATACCCAACAGGAGAGTAACGTCGTTTTGATTTTCTGTCCTGCTGTTTCTCGAGTTGGAACAGACATTGATTCAGCACTTAAAAGATATGAAGACAACACAGGTTGTAACTCTTCTCTACATTGTTTTATATAAAGCAATGACAATATTAATATATTTTTTAGAATATTTTTGTGCTTTTTTAGAATACTTAGCTAAGTGTTAAGTATAAGGAAATAAAAAGTTATAAATCAATCAATCACTTTTATTTATACTGTATAGAGCTTTTAACATTACAGATCGTAGCAAAGTTTTTTAAATGCAGAGATGATCTCTGTAGTCAAAACGACTATAATCATTAGAAATCAGGTGTCCCCAACTAAGCAAGCCAGAGGCGACAGCGGCAAGGAACCAAAACCCCATCCATGAGAGAATGGGGAAAAAAAACTTTGGGAGAAACCAGGCTTAGTTGGGGTCAGTTCTACTCTGGTCGGACGCCCAGCACCTAATTTCCAGTTCAATAAATGAATAAATAAATACATGCATACATACATAAATATGATTGTGCTGATAGCAACTGTACCAGGCGACCTGAGTTGGAGTCCTGACTTGTGGTCTTTTGCCAAACCCATTCCTGCCGCTCTTACCCACACTTTCCTGTCATTCTTTACCGTCCTGCTCTTAAAAAGCATGATTAATAGAATAAATAAAAAAATAAACATAAAATAAATAAATTTGCTTAATTCCAGGCTCTAAGCTGGCTGTTCTAGTGGTGCTTCATCACACGTTTGACCCAGAGAAAGTGGTCCCAGACAGCAGCCTATGTGTCAACAGAACAGATATACTCACAGTGGATTGTCTGTTCTATGAGGATACAGGATTACTGGAGTGTCAGAAGAATTCAGATGCAGCTGACAGAGTTGTGAACTGGTTAAGACAGCAGGTATTTAACAAGATGCTTCATAAAATATGGAAACTGATCTAAAATGTAAAATATCTAATATCTAATGCTGTAATGATTTTTCCAGGGGGGGAAGGCAGGTGCCAAACCTGATCCAGGTCAAAGTAAGTTAAATAGGAGTTTTTCACAGGAAATAAAACCTGTGTTGAAACCATATTAGATTAATGTTTATCATTGTTTTATCTTCATTTCTACTGATTTAACCACAAAATATTGTACTGATACAGAACAAGTGCAGGATCAAGAAGGGCCACACAAATAAAAAATGGTAAATGTAATATTGTTACATTTTAAGATGTTTTTTCTAATTATGTACGCATGGCATAGATGTGAGGTAAAGATCAATTAATGACGTAATCGAACAGACAAGGAACATTATAAATTAGTAGCAGAGTTCGGTAGTGCTGTGTGTTGTTTCAGGGTTGGGGTCATCTGATGTCCTACATTTCTGTGGGGTTGGCATCATTTATTCTTAAGTGTTCTGGATCCAGATTGGAGCTTGTTAATTCCTAGTTACCCAGTTATGTGATTGAATTTCACCACAACCATTGTGTGTCTGCAGGATAACAGTGGATCTAAAACAGTGGAGGAGAAAAAGCAGGTATTCTGTATTGTTATAATTAGTGCTAAATTCCTAAAAACTCCTATTAAGTTCCTAAAGTTGGTGTGTTCACTGATGATGAAGGATGATTTCATCTTTCTAAAGAAACAGGTGACTGCTTTTATTTATTTATTTTTACCTGTACCATGTTTCAAAGGTTATGATTGAACACACATCACAACAAATTCTGTGCTTTGTGTGTTTTAGTGTGTTTAGGATGGTTCGATTGTTGCGAGTTGAGTCCTGGCTCACGGACCTTTCCTCTCCCTCACCCTCTTTACTTGCTACTTTGCAAACTGTCCTGTAAATAATTATTAAAAAACATGTATAACTATAAAGTGTGATTGTCAACTATAAGTTGTAAAAATGTTAGTGTGTGTAATTACTCTAGTTATGAGACTATTTGAAATTATAAATGAACATCTAGGAAATAATATGTATTTTTGGGAATATAAGGAGCAGAATATGTTAGATCTAGATTAGTAAGTAAGAGGAGTTTAACTGAATCCATAAGTAAAAATGGTAACCTTGATACTAACTCAAATGTACCTCAGTGTCTTTGTGGTATACCAATAAAATATGTACAACCAGAAAAGAGTCAAAAGTGTAACCTACTTTATTAAAAGTCATATTGAAATTAATTCCTTTTGTGTTTTGCCTTTGCTGTGCCTGTAGCTCTTTTCCCAGTCTTGTTTTCTAATAAACCTGGCTTCATGCACTATGAATATTGTGAGTTTTGTTAAAAAATACTTCATATATTCCTCTGAAGTATGGGATGCATTGTATTTAAGTGCTAGCTAAGTTTATAGATGTAAAAGTCAATTTAATTATGATGTTGTCATTGTAAATGTACAGGGTCTCACATTGGGAAAAACAAAATATAAAAACTGTTAAAATGTAATGAAATATAAAAAATAATTGTTAACGTAATATTTAATTGAATCGGATTGAAATTAATTTAATTTTAGCATTCATCGAATTTATGGCACCTTCCACTTGACTTCTTTCTTTTTTTGAGGTTTTTCTGTTTTATTCCAACACTTACATCACTGTGGCACTTAAAATTTAGGGATCATGATTTTTCATGGTTGTTCCATACTGTTTTTTCTTTTTTACATGCAAATGGGCTGATTTTAGTGATGATTGCTAAAATATCTGCATTTTAGTTACAATACAAAGATGCTACATAGGCTACCTAAGCAGTTATTAATGTAAAGTATAATTTTAAGATTTCAAGCAAACAGAATGGTCGGAATCTTTATTAAAATGATGTTAAAAAGCAAATTCACTGTTACGTTCCAGAACGTCAGTAATGATGGGACTGTTGTTTTTATCTCTATTTGTGTATTTTCTTGCTTTTCTTCACTCTCACTCATCAATACCATGTAGGTGCTGTAATTCGACGTCCTCCGCGTGCATTGATTGGTTAATTCGTTGCAACTCAATGACCAATCCTGTGCATCTTTACTCCTGATTCGCTCCACGGTTTCCTCGCTGCAGCCAATTACAGCGCTTCATTTGGATTTAAAAGCCAGCCGGCAGGATGGCAGCAGGGACAGCAGAGCAGATCGAGAGATGGTGGCACATACAAGAGAGTTGTGGTTTATAGTTGTAAAGTAGATGTGATTCGTGTTATGGTTGTGTTTAAGGCTACTTATTTTGTTTCAGTTTTCCAGTTGAATGATGTTTAATTAATACAACCTGTTGTTCCTGTGTTTTTAGCCCTGATGACGTGTTGGTTCCTCATCCCCGTTGCATGGTGTACATGTTAACATGTTGGTAAAACGTTGTTTTAGACACTAGGTTATACGGTGCTCATGTATTTCTTTTGTTAGATAGTGTAGCTGAGTAAATTCACATGGACGATTGAGTTTGTTTTGTTTATTACTTTCAAGTGTTTTTTCTTTTTACTAGATCAGTTAGATGGTTTTGGGTCATTTAGTTAGACCGGGGTTATTAATTTGTTTGTTGATTTCAGCAGCTCCGTCGGCCAGCCCTTTGACCTGCATTGTGTGTGTAGATATGTTTGTTTTATTTTTCTACCAAATTCATCACCTTGCTTATTCCACATTTTAACACTCGTTCACATGAATATTGTCAATAAATCACTTAATGATTGTACTCTCTTGCGCTGGAGTCATTTTGTCATCCGTTTTGAGTGGTTACTACCCCCATATGACCGCAACCACTAAATGTACATCCCGCTAACCCGTAGATCCATTAAGGGATGTAACATTCACTGATAAAGTAGGTGACTCTTAAGAACAGCAGGAATATAGCATTTCCTTGACTACCACTGTAAACAAAGCAGTGCTGCACTTATAATATTACTTTTGGTAGTAGGCCTATGTGGAGATTATATGAATGAAAATGCAATTAAAATCTTCTGAAGGCAATCCCATCATGAAAATTACAATGTTTTATTGTAGTAACCTACAAATAATCTTTGGTTACCTTGGTTCAACGAATATAACCTTTTTTCTTTTTTTTTTTGTAGGACTATGGTTCATTATTGTACAATTATGGTAAGTTCCCTTCAGAGTTAAATTCATATAGACCCCTAGGAATATTGAGTATGGAGGTTCGACCAAAGAAATTCACTCACAGTTTATCTCTGTGCAACATGGCACTGGAGGAACAGTGTGTCTTTTCCTGATTTAATGATCCATATACTTTATTGCTATTACGCACAATTATTAGTACAACTTACTACTTGTTTTATATCTGCTAGGGTAGCTGGCAAACATACAAACCCTCATTCACACAACACAGCTTGCAGCAACCTAAACTTAGAAATGTCATCTGATCCTGTTACATGAACACAGTTGTATAAAAAGAAAAACACATTTTACCATTATACACCACATTTAGTGAGATTGTAGAGAAAAGGAACAGCAGTAAAGACAAATCAAATACAACATAATTTAAAGGGAACACCACAGAAACATTGCAATTACTGACATCTGTTAAATCTGTTATTTCTTGGGATATTGTAGGGTTTGAAATCTTTTGTTTTAAATAATTTTATGCTTTTCTTGTTTTGTTCTTATTCTTAAATGCAGATTTATAAAAGCGCCTCGCCAAACACATGCCCTTAAAATGGAGATACATCAGTGTTTTGATGCCATTTTTTTTTTTTTTTATCTGTTCTGAACACTTTAGATTGTTTTTGTGCTTTCAGATACCTGCTTTACTGGTGATTGACATTTACTGGCTTCCTGCTCTTTCACTTTGTTTTCTGGGTGTCTCATTTTCTCATTCATCATTTTGTGTATATTCTCCAGTTGTGTATGTTTCCCCTGAAGCTGATTTTGTTTCTTTTCAACCTCTCTGACTGTTTACATCAGTTTATCAGTAACGTCCTTAAGACGTCTGTCTTTTTCTTGAACTTCTTCATCAAGTCTTTCTTTCTCTTTCTCCAGATCTTTAATCTTTCTATCTCTTTCTTCTAGAAGAGATTTAGTTTCTTCAAGACATTTGGACTTTTCATTAAACTCTGTATGAAGAACATATGTAATGTCAGGTTGTGTCTATCTCAATTTGTATGTGCTTAACAAAATTTGATAAAATTTCATACCTGAAATCTTCAACTGCTCTTTCTTCTCCAGCATCTCCTTCTCTCTCTTTTGCTCCTGTCTCAGTGTCTCCATCTCTTTGATTGTACGCTCCAGAAGTTTCTCTTTCTCACCCATCTGCTTGCTCATATTCTCCAGTTGCTTGTCTTTCTCCTCAAGCTGAATCTGTTTCTCTTCGATGTGTTTAGTTATATGTAGCAGTTGTTTTTCTATTTGCTGAGTATGTGGTTCTTTCATATCAATGCAATTTTTATTTTGCTGGAGACCAGATTTTTCTGTGATTGTTTCTATTTGTTGTACGACTCTTTCCAAATCCATTTCGGTTTGTTCCAGTTTTTTTCCTTGATTTTTGAAAACCTTGAATATGGTTTGGTGAAGTACCTTCACATAATTCACTTCAAGCTCTAAAAAGGAAATCAAAGAAATTATGTCTAGTCTACCAGAGGAAATGTAATGTCTTTCATGATTTATAACACTCACCTGTTATTAAAGCAGATTCCTCCATTTTCATTTTCTGACCCTCCTCCAAAAAACAGTTTGACTGTGAAAGTATTAAGAAAACAGTCTTAAGTGTCCATTATGAGTGTCACGCCCCCAGGCGCTCCATGTGTCTTTGTGATCTGTGTTTTGTTTTCATTCATTCTCCCTCATGTGCTCCTGTCATTTGTAAACCCCGCCCCGGTCCTTAGTGTGTAATCGTCTCCCCCAGGTGCTGTGAGTTTCTTGTAATTAGTCTAGTGTATTTAAACCGTGTCTTTTTCAGTTCTTGTCATGAGTGGTTAATGTTACGTCTCACGTCTGTGTTGGAGCTCTGCGTAGCTCTTCGCGTCTTTGTTTTCTTTGTTCAATAAATGTTTTCAGTTTATAGTTATTTCCGTCTCCGTGCCTTTGCCCGCATAAGAGCGAGAGCACGAGCAGACTCAGCCGCTTCGTGACAATGAGTTTACAGTTGCAGATGGAAACATAAAGATGGTACATAAATATTTATCGGTTAAAACGTTCACATAGAGCTAAAATAAATGAATAGAGAGGCACTTCTGATTAGTATTGAAGCGTAGAGCTGCCACCCAGGTAAAAAATAAATCTGAGCTTTATCACGTTTGTACAATATAATTATCACGTTAGTACCGTATATTAGAGCTGGTTCAGTATTGATTTTGTAACTTTATTGTTTAATGGCAGCCTGGTCTCATAAAAATATGTACCATGTGCATTTTTTGTGCAACAGCATTTTTATGTACCTTACTGCACGTTTCGCCACAGTTTTTAAAGAGAAATGTCCACTGAGTGGTGCTAAAACACAGCTTTTAATGTGAAACATTTTTATTACACTGACATAGGCAAGTATTGCTGCTTTTTTATTACGTTGCTTCAGTTACATTGCAACAGTTCAGAACTGAAATATCCGAATACTGCTAAAATGTTGGAAATATGCCCTACTCCAAAACCATCTCTAAATCTACCCGATAGTGTTAACAAATGTAAATCATATTAATGTTTTGTACTATTTCATCTAGACGCGTTAAAAGACAAAATGTGATCATGCGGTCATGGGTTCGATCCTAGAGAACGCATGTGGTCATAAAACCCTATAAATCATGATTTTGCACAATTTTTGTTATGGGTAAGGTTAGTGTGGTCAGTTGCACTAATTAAACCTAGTAAAATATGTTTTAATCACCGTGAGATTGCTGTAAAATCTCTACACACTGCATTTAAACAAAACACGTATTTTGATTGGTAATCACTGTCATATGTCATTTCATGGTGACAGACGCAATACGACACTGTCATTATTACGTCCGCTAGAGGGCGCGTGGCTTTAAACCGTAAATATAGGTCGTAATAAGGTACTTCCACAACGACCTATAGAGGTTTTTTTTTGTTGGAGGACAGGTTCACTGATGTACTTACTGGTCCGTATTTCATGTCTCGCTAAAATCATGCACCCAGGTACATTTATGCCATGAGACCTTTTAGGTAAATATACCTCGGAACAAAATCTTACCTCGTGTATCTTTAGATTAACTTGTTTTCCTTGAATCTTTGATGGCTGATTTATAGGTTGGACATCAGAGTCTTTCCTTGCTGAGGGAACAAACACGCTTTGAAAGATGTGTGTTTTATTGGGTTTGGTGTAACAGCTGATTGATTTATGATTTAGCTCACTTTTAGTGTACACTCGCAGGAGATTATTAAAAACATTGAGCTAATGTAGAGTGAAGTTATGGGAAGCTCACCTGTGTCTTCTACTCCTACTGTTATCTCCTCTGTTCTGTCTTCACTGATGACCTGACACAGGTAAACTCCTACGTCCGATTCTCTGAACTCTCTCAACTTCAAGGACACATTTCCTCTGTCCAGCTCCTCGGTGGACAGACCTGCTCTGCCCCTGTAGCTCCTTCCCTCTATCACCTGTCTGTTCTTATAGAGACACACACACTCTGTCTCTTTAAACCACCGGATCTCCATGTCAGCAGCACCGATTTCAGGTGACAGGTGACACGGTACAGTAACATCAGACCCCAGTTTGACCTCAGCACTTTGAACTTTATCAGGGACAATAAGATAAAACTGATCTGTGAAGGAAGAGAAAAACACATGGAGTCACATGTACATGATCAAAGTTTTTTTTTTTTTGCGTGTGTGTTATTTAAATTATATTCTGTCATGAGACTGTATTATTTTAGGACTTACCGCTTCTGGAATTTGCCATTATTTTCTTCTAAATTGGGACAAAAACATTAAATGAGAGAAATAAATAATTTCCATACATATAACCACCCAACACCACCCCTTTACAAAAATTGCTTAATTTTAATATTATTTACTATTTTGATAATCAGCAATCAAATAAACTGATTGTCGGCTTATAGTTAGTTTTTGTATTATACTGTAATCACTGTAGAATGTAGTACGTCATTGTCACAGTAACATAACAGGTCTGACTTCTGTTTAGAACAGAATGCTTGCTCTTTCAATCAACAGAATTGTATTTATTTTTAGGTAAAATGCCTTTTTTTAAGACACTGTTAAGTCATGTTACAAAAAAATTCACTTTTGAAAACATTTCTACAAATAGTTTTCTTTTCATTTCTAAACAAAGAACACATTATGTGAACAATTCTTACCTTTTCTGTCTAAAGTCTCCTGCCTCAGCTGAAAAGTGTGCAGAGGGCTTGAAGTTGTCACAAGACTTACAGCTGTGTACAGAAAACGTTTGTATTCAAAGAAAAACTGCAAGTTACCGTCTTCGTCTTTCCTGCTTTTGCTGGTGAACACTTGTCACACTAGTTTTCTGTTTTCAAATCTCTTTCACTTTTACTGTACTTTTACACATACTTTCACTTGCACGCTTTTCACTGCTTACAGTAGCTTCTGCTGTTTATATAAGATTTACTGCTTTTTTGTTTTTAATCAGACTGTTTGGATCTCATCATAAGAATGATTTTTTTCCAGCAAACTCAAAACTGATTTGGATGTCAGTAAATCCATTTAGTTGTCAGATATTTTTTCTTGTTGCCTACTTTTCTGTTTAAGATACTGGTTGAACTTGAAGAACTTGATCTGATCCTTTGTCTATTCTCAATTCCAAAGCTTAGTTAACTGATTAGCCACATTTTTAACCATGACCTACAGTAAAACTGTGAACATTGGCAAAAATGCAGTAAACACATTCCTGCCATTGCTTTTAAATCTCAAGTTAATCTTAAGTATGTGAAAAACAATCCTTTGTTTCAGCTCCTACTCAGATCAGATAAAGCCCTCTAGAGTTTAAATAGATTAATTAAGCATCTGTTATATAAACAAGATTAATTTTTCTAAAATATCTATTGAAAACACTCCATACTGACAAACGTGACAGGTATTTTTGCAAATTCATTGAGCTGTATATCACTGCATGCACAAATGTAATAGGTCTAATTGATTTCTGTAACTGAAGAGGTTAATGCTGAAATGAAGTGATGTTTATATTTGGATCTGTCAACATTTTTTTGTTGTTGTCCTTTTCCTGATTATCATCAAGACTCATTTCTGATAGTTTTTGATAGTTTCAGACTCACAACTTTGTTTTGCTGCAATTCAGACAGGTTGATCTTCATTCCATTTTGTTTATAGACTATACCATTCAGAATAGTTGTGTACATGTTTTTGGCATTACTGTGCTACAGTATTTGTGAAATATTTTTTGTTTAAGCACTGTAGATTAACATGTAACCTTCCTGTAACCTAACTTTTCACTGTTGTAAATACAGTGGATGTTTATCAGGCTGATTTTTATGACAGCATTTAATCTGATCCCCGAGCAGCAATGAATGACAGAGGCTGTATTTCAAATGTAATGAAATGAGATGCTTTCACCAAACAAACAGTGATATAAAAAGTTACTGAAATGAGAAAAACATATAAGTCTTTCGGTCTGTTTCTAGTGTGCACATGTCACAGGATGTTGCTGTAGTTTTGTCACCAAAAAAAAAAACAACAACAACACATTAAAACAAACAAAAAAAAACCCACCTGATGGCAGTAGAGACCAGGCATGTTCACAAAGAGACCGGATGTAATCTTATTATAGTTTAGAAGAGGGGCAGAAATTAAATGTGCGATTACAAGCAAATCAACATTTTAACACCACTCAAGGGTTAGACTGGGGCAGAAGGTGCATCTGGAGAGCAATAAGCTGTTATGAAGGCTAATAGCCTATTGCCAGTACTTAACATGGGTTGATTTGTGTGGAGCCCCCTACTTGGAAACTGCATTGAATGCAGCCCATTAAAATCAAAATGCAAAGCAAAAAAATGCCACAAATGTCACATAAATCCAAATGATGCATATTAAATAGGGAGAGTGATTGAAATCACAGACCAAACCAAATGAATGATGACAGGTAATCATCTCTTCACACATGTTTTCTGGCAGAAATCATTTTTGAACTGGACAGTGGAGTTTGTAGATAAAAGTCTGGCTTCAAAAGCCAGAAAGTTTGTAGATGTTTTAAAGTACTGTTTTTAAAGATTAAAGTGGAATGTTTTGAAGACATTACAAGAACAGAAATGTCTAGAAGTACCCAAAGTAATTGTTGTTAGCATGATTGTTAATTAGCATGAAGTTAATAGCATGTCTCAAGCATGATTTGCTTGTTACTAGCATGATTATCAAGTAACTAGCATGTTGTTAGCAAATTCCTTGCATGATTAGCAATAGCAAGTTTTATTTTACATTATTTATTTAAGGAAGAGATACACTTTAAAATTTGGTTTTTAGATGAAGAAGTTTAATTAGGACTAAAGTTTTTCAAGCCAACTTAATTATTCTTTTCACATATAGCTTACGAATGGCTAAAGAAAATGTAGTGAGTTCATAACCATGGGAATAATTTCCTGCTGACTGGGCAAAAACAGCCTGAGCTGTCATGTCCATTAACATTGAATGAAAAGCGCCTGACAGCCCAGATATTTTAGCATATATATTTAGCATCATTTCATCATGCACCTACTTTATAATTTACCTATTCCTTGTTTTACAGGCTTGTTTTTTTTTATTTGCACAAAAAGTGTACTTTGCTTTGGAAGTATTTTATTTTGATAACGTTACTCATACATGTCAGGTTATTTGCGTTAGAGTATTAGTAGCATGTTAGAAGACTGTCTGATGAATGCCTGCTCTTTATTATTTGGCTCCCCAACAGAAATTGCCCAACCCTGCTCCTGGCGATTGACTGTCCTGCAAAGTTTAGCTCCAACTTTAATTAAACACACATGCCTTTAATTTGAAAGCGATCCTAAAAAACGCAATTAGTTGCTTCAGGTGTGTTTGATTAGAGTTGGAGCTAAACTTTGCAGGACAGTCGATCGCCAGGAGCAGGGTTGGCCACCCCTGCTCTAAAGCTAATCTTTGAAAGTAGTAGTTAGCACTCTCTTAGCTAATACTAATGAGTTACAAAAGACGGAAAATCAAAATAAAATGCAGCTGGAATATTTATTAGGACTTTATTGATTAAAGTTTCAACAACCTTTCTTGTAGTGCAAGTGACAAGAACATGAACCAAATTGTCAAGCTTTATAAATAGCCTAGCACCTTGCTCTTTCCTAATGTAGGAGTGAAGGCAGATAAGGACTAGTCTCGCGTACCCAGACCTTCAGACTGACGGCTGAAGGTCTGGAATTCAAAGCCGCTTTCTTTGGTCAAGGCCCGCCCATAAGGCCATTTGACCGACATGTCAAACAATCAATCACAGTTCATTTAGTTGTTTCATGTTTGCCAGCAAACACGGCTGATATCACCTTCTCAGTTAGGAACTTCACTTGATCTTCCATAATAGATAGGAGGGGACACACAACTAGTAAAATTGGATCTGCTGGTGAATCCATCTTAATGCTGACAAAGGGTCGGCCTTATAACCTTCTCCCTGATAACAGCTTTATCAGGTAATAATTTATTTTCTTTAATAAGTAATAATTTGATCTTCATTTAGTCTAGCCAGTTCCAGTTTAAACACAATCACAAATTCTTGTGTTTATGAGAAAGCGACATCCTATTATGTGATATTTAAGGACATTTAGATCTACATAAGGTGAATCTAAAGCTTTAAATAGACTGTCATTCAAAATACTTAAGCTCTTTCATTTTACTAGATAAACAATTGAATGCTGTAGTTTCATGGAAATGAGCTGAGATACAGTTGAGCTGAGATGGAATAATGGTCACATTGCATACCTTTTCCTGTGAGTAATAGCTAAGAGTTGGCCACCTTCAAGCAGAGTTTTTCCACTGGGTGTGTTTAATTAGGACTGGATATAAAGGTTGGACACCCCTGCCATTGTGCTTCGATTTTCAAACGTTAATTGTGGCAACTGCATTGATATTAAAAGACTAATACATTTTAGATAAATACATTAAGTAAATAGATTTTAATGAGACTATAATCATAATTAGAATATTTTAGTATTGAGCAATCTACATTTTTAAAAAAATTAACATTCCTGAATGTGACTATATCCGAACTGACTTTCTCTTAGGTAACATATTGCTTACATATTGCTTTATTTTTAGGATTTCGGAGAACCCAAAGGTAGTAAAGGAAAGGACGTGGCCAGGTATGGTTTCCCATACTTGGAATTTGTGCTCTGCATTTAACCCATCCAAGTGCACACACAGCAGTGAAAAGTGATCAACCAGAGCACATGGGGAGCAGTGCCTTGCTCAAGGTTCTCACCTCAGTCATGGTATTGAATATGGAGAGAGCAGCCACAATCCCTGCCAGACCTGGGACTAGAACCCACAACCTTTGGCTAACAGGTCTGACTCTCTATCCAATAGGCCACGACTGAATATGATAAGACTCAGTGGTTTTCAATCCTGTTCGCCGGTCTCCCATATCTGAAACACTCATTTGAGTTCATGGATCTCTTTCCTAATGATCTGATAATCTATATCAGGAGTGTAAATTAGGGAGACATACAAAATGTGCAGAGCGCATTCTATTCCATTAAAGAAAAGTGAAGCCACCATTTGTTCCAATAGGATGCAGCCATAATGCACCCACACTCCTGCTGAGTCGATCGCAAACACACACGCCTGACCCTTTTTTAAATTATCCTGACTTGTTCAATTTTTGTCTGCTGATTTCCGTATAAATGCTTGTAAATACAACTCCAATCTCTTCCCGAAGCACCCGTTGGCACCTTGGTTCACTCAAAGAAGCTGTCAGTCTCAGCTGTCAATCATGATGTCACACTGCCGTTTTTATAGCATCACACTAAAACCACACTTATTTAAAAAAAAAAACACCCTAACTTACATCAACGTAATAAAATAAATGAGAATGAGAAATGAGAAAAATATTCCAAATGAAAATCTATTATTTAGTTTGTCTCTTGTCCCATAAGATTACAGTAAGAGGGCCGGGTTTATGACCTATACTGGGAGGGGCCACTGGGACCGGCGCGATTGAAAAGCGATGGCTTCACTTTTGAGGATTAGTTTGGCACACTTGGTCCCCAGGAACAAGTTTGAGAACCAGCCTGACATCAGCTGAAGAAGGACAGACAAGTAAGGTGGATGAACGAGCTTAAAGGTCCCCTGAAGTGCATTGAAACACGCAGCGTTATTCCATGTGGTGACGTAATTTCAACTAAAAAAGGAAGAAGGGGTGGGACATCAATAAACCCCCCCCCCCATTAAAATTAACCAATGTTTGAATCTTTCTCATGGCGAGAGCATATAACCTCGGTAATGTCGCATTTGACAGCCACAGTCTAGTAGATGACCCCCTAGAGTCAGTATGAAACTCTTACTTTTACAAGTGATCATAATCATGCTGAGGTGTAGTTTTAAAGGTGTTTAATATATGCTGACTCGCTTCATGCAATCGTGTCTGTGTAGTGGCGACAAAAAAGTCTGGTCAGACTGGGAGCGCTGTCGTGGTTTGACACTTTGAAAATTTGTCATTGTTTTGGAGCTTACTGTCTTATAAATTTAAGGCTAACATATTGATACTAGCTTTAAACCAAAAAACTTTAATTTTGATTTCAGGGGGACAGGAACAGGAATGACCAAATATGGGCACATAAAGGAGAAAACACATCTAAAGGTCTATATTTTGTTGATCCTAGAACAACATTTTCATCCAAAACAGACCATCCTACACCTAACCTTAACCATGAGTTATACCTGAAACAGAGGAAATGATAGATGAATGACAGTGATGTACAAGAACCAAATACTGATCGAAAGTATGAAACTATAAACCGGTTCTTCAAGTCAGATTTTTTTGGTTGTTCTTCCAGGGTCAACAAATGTGTTGATCCAGGAACATGTTGCACATGTAAGGTTCTGCCTGTTCTCAACCCCAGAAGTGCTGCTTCAAACCTGCCTCAACTCATTTCTGCAGGACATACAGAAATGGTAGAAAAACATTCACTGCACCAATGGAAAAAGGCAATCTGAGAGCTGCAGAGAGATCATCTCTCGCTGTTCAGAAAGATGAGGGGCATATAATCTACCAAACAGCTACCTATCAACTGAGAAAAAGCCCTTCCAAGGAAAATAATCATTGTTATTCTGTCAAAACAACACCTTAGCTTGTAGTCAACCACATCTCTGGGGTTACATGTTGTACATCACATATGGATATAAATGGATCAAGATATTAAATATGTGTGGCACATAATATTCTGTTCGCTGTTTTTGTATGCAACTCCTTTGAGACTCATGTAAACATAATTAAGCTACTTTGAGTCCATACTGAAAGTAATGAATCAAAAAAAAAAAAATTATAATAATTACAGCAGATGGGTCTTTGACATTCTCTGAGCCAACAAATGTGACACTGACAGCAGTGTGCATATCTATGTATATTAGCCATTTGCAGCTTAATCTATTTATCCAGCCAGGAGTAAATGAAACCCAGTGCTCAATCCCAGTGAGTCTGATGAATGAACAGCCTTTTTTTCTTTGCTCGTGCACATTTAGAAATAAATTATTGCCTAATTCTAATTAACATGTCTAGCTTTATTCACTGTAGTGTTTTACATTACCGACAGTCCACTAGAAAGCCGCATGTATACATTACTTTATACATTATTGATGCTGTGTAAAACATGCTGACACCACAAATGGAAGCGTTTAGAAAACTTGCATTTATACCCCACATACTGTACATAATGTACAGGTCTGTATTGTGAATTATTAATATATTGCGTGGCCTATTCTGAATCTGTACATTGTAATATTCTCTTCTGGTAGATCTGCTGCAATTTCGTTTGGTGAAAATGTCCTGTAATTTTCCATCTACCCATACGGCATGTCCATGGTGTACGGGCATTCATTTGTGATGATACCTGAAGCACCTGAATTTAAACACTGCTAAATCACCCACTTAAGGGGCAGTCGTGGCCTAATGGATAGGGAGTTGGACTTGTAACTCAAAGGTTGTGGGTTTGAGTCCCAGGTCCAGCAGGGATTGTGGGTGGAGGGAGTGAATAACCAGCATTCTCTCCACCTTCAACACCATGGCTGAGGTGAGACCCTTGAGCAAGGCACAGTTCCCCCAACTGCTCCCTGGGCATGGCAGCAATAGCTGCCCATTGTTCCGGGTGTGTTTTCAGTGTGTGGGTGTTCACTTCTCACTGCTCTGTGTGTGCACTAGATGGGTTAAATGCAGAGCACAAATTCCTGAAATGGGAAACTATACCTGGCAACTTTTCACTTCCTTTTCTTTACCATTTAGCTTGCAGACACACACACACAAATAATTGCTGCACTGGGGCGGCACTCTTACAAAAGGTACTAATATGTGCTGAAAATAGGTACACTTTGAGGTAGTAATGTGTACCTTAAAATTATTATTACCCGAGAGTGTATGTGAAACATAAATCCAAGTCCAGTTTGACTCGAATCAAAGGTAGTCTAAATTAAAATAGAGTTTAATAAACCAAAACAATTAAAAATTCAGAAAAAGGAAAGCTAAATACTGCTAACAGTTTAAAATTAAGTTTGTCCTAGCATTCATTGTTTTGAATATTTACAGTGAAGCAAATGTAGGCAATATGTGACTATTTCATACAAGTCACAGCCAAAGATATCACATGACATGACAATCTGTTGAGTTTTTAAAAATGCACAAATTACACTAGAAAAGCATGGTACTGAACCCTAGCTAGGTGTCAGATTATTTTATAATATTTCCAAGAGCAGATATCTGCAAAAAAGCCGAACATTTGGCACTTGTTTCTTGATGCTGCTTTCGATCTTTAGAAAGATTAGTACTGTTCTCTGAGAGTTACTCGTTCCAGCTTTTTATTCATGTGGCTGTTTTTGGAGAAATGGCTAAAAAACAATAACCCTACTCTCAAGGCCAATAAAGAGCAAGAGCAAGTTCTGGGAATAAATGAGAATAAAATGAAACAAAATAGGTGCTTGGGGAGATGAATGGCCTATTAATGCAATATTAATCAAACAATTATGTGATGAAACTTTCTGAGTGCATGCATGATGTGTCCCACTTTTCTTGAGAGAAATGAAGGGAAAACACAAGTGAGAGTCCAAAGGTTTTCTGTTCAATATTTTTTCCTGCTTTTTTAAAAGAAATAGTTCAGCCTTAAATTAAAATCTGCTTGGGGAAAAAAAACACACTTGTTCAAAAATCAGCAATTACATCACTTGCTTATCTTACTTTCAGTCAGAAAGAGAGTATAAAAACAGCTGATAAAAATATAATAATAACTACTCAAGACACCAGTCTTTCAATCACTGTCAGATAATGATCATATAGATACCTATTTTGTAGAATTGTTTACCATACAACAGGGGTCACCAAGTTCAGTCCTGGAGGGCCGGTGTACTGCAGATTTTAGCTCCAACTCTAATCAAAGACACCTGATCGGATACCTTTAAAGAAAAGGCTACTCACAAGATAAGAAAAAATGTCATTGAAGAATTCTTTATGCAGAGAACGATTATAATGTAAGTACGGAAGTGATGATTTAAATATCATTTTCCAGACAGGTTCATCGTGTTAAGTGCTGTTTGAATGCACTTCCTATCGTGCAGAACCAATTTAATACTCACTAAAATTGTTATTCACATGTTGCCAGTTAGTGTTTATAGAATTCCATTACAAAATATCACCTCCTAAGAATGGGACTTGATCGACAAGAAAATTTTTGGACATGCCAGCAATCTTGAACAGATTATACCTATCAAACCATAATTTGCCATTTAATAGGAAACGGTTTGGCCAGTGTGTAAATGAGTTTAGTCTCAAAATGGTTCCACAGCTACTTTAAACAATGCCAAATTAAACAATTTTTGCACTTTATGGACATCCCTATGACCCTTCAAGACTCTCACTCGAAGGCCTATCTTGTGCCATTGTAATCATAACAGTAAGCAAATGTAAGATGTGATACAAGGACACATTAAAATAAAGTTCCACCATAAACAGATATAAAAGGAGCTATTAAAAACATTGGTCATAATACTTTTTGAATCATCACCAGCTATATCATAGAACCAAACAAAAAAAAAATAAAATAAAAGAGTTTTATCAGAGTAATTTATGTTAGGCGTTGTTCTAAGTAAGTAAGTAGGTAAGGAATTAAATTTATTACATGGCTTCGTGGAATACTCGATTCTGATTGGTCAGTCACCACATTCCAAGATTAAAACGAAGTAAGGGATAATAAAGATCCAGCAGGCTGTTATCACAGAATAAAGCCCGACAAGCTTATCGGCAGCCCAACGCGCCCCAAAAGTACGAGCCCTGGTTATTACATGGCTTCTTGCCCCAAAAGTAAATAAAACAATAAAAAAATAATATAATACATTTTTGAATAATACGCTTTGTGGAATACTCAAATCTGATTAGTCGGTCGTCACATTCCAAGATTTGTCAATCCCTGATAACAACCGGTAAAACTAATAACACAGGTTCATTTGGGTACTAAAAATCCGTGACCGTTATCAATTTGCTGTCGCTGACAATTTAGCGCCTTTTTGCGGCTTACACCGTGTCTACACCAGACGTGACAAGACAAAATACATTAGAACCTATTCTGCTGTAGACTGATCGACGCTGTGTGGCACGAAAAATTCCCAACAGAAAACTAGTGTTGCATTCTATGACGTATTGACATGAGATTCAAATGATTTTCAACAGCTGTTCTGTTGTGTCCAGTGACTTTAGTTGTTGCGGTGCGGCGCAACAACTGTTTGCAGACACAGTGTTCAAATACTAAACCAGTTAAAATGGGGGAAAAAAAAACAATGCAGATTTTGACATGTATGATTCCAAGGATCTCAACAAGGTTAGTAAAATATTCGGTAACACTTTATAATAACTACACAATATGAATGATTAGGTAAGCATTAGTAAGCATTTATTTCATCCTTTATAAACCATTGTTCCAACATTATTATGCATTAGTAAACAGTTTACA
>JAUMHG010000177.1:0-14043 GCA_032359395.1 Enteromius anoplus | reverse complement strand
GTCTGTCATCACTTTGGTTACAGTCCGTGCTGGTATTTCAATTCTTCCAATGTCTCACAAATTTAAGTGTGCGACCCGTATACCCCTAGAACACCAAGGGTTGTAACAATTATCAAGGTTTGAATGACATTACTATTAAGAACAGGTATCCCTTACCCTTGATGTCATCCGCCTTCGAGATCTTACAGGGTGCAAAGATTTTCACTAAACTGGACCTACGTAATGCTTACCATCTTGTTCACATAAAACAGGGAGATGAATGGAAGACCGCTTTTAACACCCCTCTCCGTCATTTTGAATATCGTGTCCTACCGTTCGGTTTGGTCAACGCTCCAGCTGTTTTTCAGGCCCTAGTTAATGATGTCCTTCGAGACATGCTTAATATCTTAGTCTTTGTTTATCTGGACAATATCCAGATCCAAAGTCTCTACCAGAACATGTCCAACACGTTCACCGGGTGCTACAGAGATTATTAGAGAACTGTTTACTTGTCAAGGCTGAGAAGTACGCTTTTCACGTCGAATCAGTCTCCTTTTTGGGATCAATCATTTCTGCACAGGGCATAAGTATGGATCCCACAAAGGTTCGCGCGGTTCTTAAATGGCCTGTTCCCGATTCCCGTTTAGCCCTTCAATGTTTTCTGGGCTTTGCTAATTTTTATAGGCGATTTATTCACAATTTTAGCCAGATCGCTGCTATGCTCTCTGCGCTTACGTCCACTAAGGTGGGTTTCGTCTGGTCCAAGTCTGACGCATTCGAACGGCTTAAGAAGGAATTCACCTTAGCTCCCATCCTTTCCACCCCAGATCCATCCAGGCCTTTCGTGGTAGAAGTGGATGCATCTGAGGTGGGTGTGGGGGCCATTCTTTCTCAACATTCTCCTATTGACGGTCTTATACATCCCTGCGCCTTTTTTTCTCAATGTTTATCGCCCGCTGAGCGCAATTATGACGTTGGGAACCGCAAGCTTCTGGCGGTGCATCTCGCGTTAGGCGAATGGCGACATTGGCTCGAGGGTGCCAGTCATCCTTTGTGTTGTTTGGACGGATAACCGAAATTTGACCTATTTAGGGTTGGCTAAACGTCTCAATGCCCAACAGGCTCGCTGGGTGTTGTTTTTCGGGCGTTTCGATTTTAACATCTCCTACTGCCCGGGCCATAAGAACGTTAACCCTGATGCATTATCCCGTCAATTCAGTTCTTCAGAGAACAGCTCCTCTCGTGACACCATTCTACCCAAGGGATGCGTAGTAGGAGCTGTGGTCTGGGGAATCGAACAACGTGTAAAGAGGGCTCTCTCTAACATTACCGTACCTTCTGCCTGCCCCGCTCACTGTCTTTTCGTGCCTAAAGAGCTACACCAAGCCGTTTTACATTAGGGTCACACCTCTAAATTTACCGCCCATCCTGGTGTTTGAGGCACCAGTGCCTCAAACCGCTCCCTCATCCGCTACGGGATTCTCCCCGTTTCAGGGGTCCCTGGGCTACCAGCCTCTGCTATTTCCTGATCAAATAGGGGAATCGACCGTTCCGTCCGTTCAGTCCCCTCTGAAGCGTTGTCGCCTAACCTGGAGGAGAGTTCGTAGAGCTCTTCTCGTAACCCGTGATCGGATGTGTCGCTCCACTAATCGCCACCGCTCCAGAGCTCCTTGCTATATTTGTGGCCAGAGAGTCTGGTTATCGACTCACAACTTACCCCTAAAGACCACGCAAAATGTATTGGTCCTTTTTCTATCACCTCCAATTGCCAAAATTTCACCGTTCAAAACGTTCACCCCATATTTCATGTCTATTGCATTAAACCTGTCATTCCTAGATCTAACCATTCCCTCCCACCCTCCCCTCCTATCTAGGTGGACGAGCCTCCTGTCTTTAAGGTTAAGAGGCTGTTAGCCGCTCGTCCTCGGGGTAGGGGTTTTCAGTATCTGGTTGATTGGGAGGGGTATGGCCCAGAGGAGAGGTGCTGGGTTCCGGCCCGGATTCCGGTTCCGGTTCGCTCATCCAGGAATTCCATAGATCCAATCAGAACTCTTCCTTGGGAGCGCCAGGAGGCGCTCCTCGGGGGAGGGGTACTGTCATGGGCCGGGTTTAATTTAGTTTTCTCTCTGTTGTTTTTTCTTTCTTTTCATTAATCTATCAGCTGCTGCTAGTTGCAATCAGCGCACTCTGCGCGGCTCTCTACACACCTGTTTTCTGTCGGCACTGATTGGCTTCTCTATTTCTCTGTTTGCCTTTGCTGTCTTTGTCTAACGATTAAGTGTGTCAACCCACTGTGTCTGTGACCGTGTCCACACCGTTTCTCTGCCGGCATCTCAATAGCCATCCACTTTGTCTTGTCCTGTCCTGCTCGTTTGTCTGACCTGTTCGTTACCATCCCCTAAACTGTGTTTCCTACTCAGAGCTGTCCGAGAACTGTCACTGGACAGGGGTGCCTTTTAAATCTAATGACTGTGAATCACCTTGTTCTGAACCTATTGAATCGAATGACTGTGAATCACCCTGCTCAGAACTGTTTGAATCAACTAACTGTGATTTACCCTGGCCTGAACTTTTTGAACCTGTAAACAACAGCGAGTTCTCATGGCCTGAGCCGTTTCAATCTTCCAATGACTGTGATTCACCATGTTCTGAACTGTTTAAATCAACTACCTGTGATTTACCCTGGCCTGAACTTTTTGAACCTGTGAACGACAGGGAGTTTTCATGGCCTGAGCCATTACAGTCTTCTAATAACTGTGATTTCCCTGAACCTGAAAATTATTCTGATTCTGATGTTCCATGGCCTGAAATGTTCAAACCTGTTATGTTTGACTGTGATTTCCCTGAGCCTGAAGGTTATTCTGACTCTGATGTCCCATGGCCTGAAACGTCTGAAACGGGAAAGGACTGTCCGCTGCCACAGCCAGAGCCTGCCCTGCTGCCACAGCCAGCACCAGCCCCGCTTCCAGTGTCGGCTGTGCATCCCGTGCGCCCTCCTGAACCTGCATCTCCTGAGCGCCCCCCGGTGAGCTTCCCCAAGAAAATTTGGGAGGGGGGGGCAGTAGTGTCAAGATCTTGGAAAGGGTGGGCGGGACAGGGGTTTGGAGCTGGACCCTTGTTGATCTACCAAGGCTCCTGATCCGCCTCCCAGGGCTGTTGATCCACCACGGCCGCCCAAGGCTCCTGATTCGCCTCCCAGGGCTGTTGATTCACCACTACCGCCCAAGACTCCTGATCCGCCTCTCAAGGATCCTGATCCACCTCGGCCGCTCAAGGCTCCTGATCCGCTAGGCCCAGACCCGCTCCAGCCACGGGAGTGCTTTATGCTCTGGGAGCTATTATGACTATGCCCCGGGACGCCTCCAGAGCAGCCACCCACCCCACCCCTGCACTAGTCTTTTTAGTGGGGGGCTATGTCACGCCCCCAGGCGTTCCATCTGTCTTTTGTTTGTTTTCATTCATGTCCATGTGCTGGTGTTTTGTTTTCATTCATTCTCCCTCATGTTCAAATCCCTGTCATTTGTAAACCCCGCCCCGGTCCTTAGTGTGTGATTGTCTCCCCAGGTGCAGTGAGTTTGATGTAATTAGTTTGAGTATTTAACCGTGTCTTATTCTGTTCTTGGTGTCGGATGTTAAAGTAACGTTTTATGTATGCTCGTGTGTCCTTGCACTGCTCCTCGCATTTTCTTTGTTTTCTTGTTTTGTTCGGTTAATAAATGTCCCAGTTAAAAGTTATTTCTGCCTCCGAGTCCTGCCTGCCCACAAAGAAGCGAGAGCGTGAGACACAAACAGCTGCTACGTGACAATAACAAGCCCAAAGTTGGCCGGTGAGAATCCTTATTTTGTTTTTTCACTGTTTTGTAAAGATTTTTCTGTTCCTTTTCCTGCAGTGAGCGGCAGTTTATGTTCAAAGACTGTTTATTGGAATAAAAGACTTTCATTTGTTAACCATTTGAGTTTCCTTAGACTGCTTTCTGCCCGCACCTGACAGAGATTACATTATACAAAGCATATACAAAACTGAATGCAAAATTAGGTCAGTGGATATAATAACAAAATCGTTTAAAATTTGAATTGTATTGAATGTTTCTTTTAACCAAGAAAACTGCTGTTTCATATTTGCGGGAACATAAACAAATTAAACAGGTGTGGGCCCTTAGCTATAGGACTCCAATATTATCGATTGTTATTCAAACTTTTGAACATCAAACTTGTTGTCCAAGATTTGTAAGGGGGTTAGGGTTCATTTCTATAGGATCACCAATGTTGTGCTACCAACAGTTTACCTGACTTGATTGTGTGCTTTAGAGAGAAAGATCATGGGTGATTCAGTCACATATTAGTAAAATTGTTAGTTGACTTGCTTTGTTTTGCAGATCATTTCTTCAAAAGAAACCCAAAACAAAACAAAACAAAAAAGAAAAGACATTACTACTATATTTACTCATAAAAAGCATGAATGTCTTGCTTATTCTTAACTACTTGTGAGTTTAACTAATTCACTTGTGCTTTCTTTACATTTTTGTGTTTTATATGTATTGACACATTGTTTACAGATGTCTCTTTGTTCTGAATGTTGTCAGTCAACTCATAAAACCATCTTTTAACCAAAAAAGGTCACTGATTTTAGTAAAACAGTTTTGGGTTAGGTACAGTTGTAATTTTTTTGATAGACCACTTTACATGTTCTACTAACTAAAAGTAACTTTTGTAACTGCATGTCAGCTACATGTCAACTAATCCTCATTAATTTACAACTATGTGTCTATTAACTCTTAGTATGGTAGGTTTAGGGTTAGTAGAATAAGTTGACATATACTTGCTAGTCAGTATGTAGTATGTTGTGGACTCATCAAAATAAAGTGTTAGGGGATATTAATCAGGCAGTCTACTAATACAGTGACTGCTAGTTGACGTAGTTACAAAGTTACTTTCTGTCTAAAGTGGACCATCGAAATTAAGTGTTACCTACTTTCATTTTAAATTTCCCTGTATTACTGGTACCTAATACGACCCGAAACAAGAATGTGCCTGTTTGGGAACATTTGATTAAAAGCTGTGTAATTGAAATAAAAAATGAAAAATATATTTACCAACCTTCAGGAACTGCACAACTGTTGACAGGAACAAGTTACATGAGAACAAAAGTAAAAAAAAAGGAAGTGTACATTTAAAAAAAAGAAAGCTGAAGAGAAAAAAAAAGCCTCTAACTACTGTAGTTGTTGCTTTCATCAAATGTTCTACATTTCCCACACATAAGACATACAGCAAATAGTTTGTTCAATGAAGCTAATTAAATTAATTAAAATATCCATAAAAACACTAAAACAAGTCATGCCGAGGCGACTTAATAAATTTGCATTGATTTGTTGAATATTTTCTAGGAAAAAAAATTTGCAATGCAAATTTTATTTCCGTGACAGTGTACAGCAGCCAGAGAAAACATCAATAAACAATGAGGTCAAAGTTCAACTAAGCGCTCATCACAATAATAAGGACTTAAAACAAAACAATAATTTTCACAAAACAGTTAGTGCTGTTTTTGGAGTCCATTAATAGGTGAATTACAGAAGGGAGGATGGATTAGGGCAATAATTTTTATTTCAATAATAAAAAAATGTATATCATTTTGAGATTAAAGTTGTTAAATTACGAGGAAAATGTCGAAATAAAATATTGAGAATAAGATCATTAAATTACGAGAAAAAATACCCCTCATATTTCGAGAAGTAAAAGTGCAGAACAAAAGACTTGTTTTGTAAACGATCTGCTACTTTTACGTAAATTAAATTGCTATTTTTATTTAGTGTCACATCTATAAAAATGGGCTGATTTCATTTACACTGTAAGTAGCATATATGGCAGGGGTGTCCAAAGACCAGCCGCTGGCCAAGTACAGCAGTGAATAAATTTCAAACATTCGACCCGCAGCTTGTCTATTGAAATGTTTTTATATGCACTGTAATTTATTTACTGCATGAAAATTCCTGAACGCAGCAAACGCGAAAGAGTGCTGACTTATGTGAAATGCAGATGAAACACTGTGCTATAACTGCATTTAGAATACTTTCCGATACACAAACAAATTATGGATTTACTGTAGTACCACTTAATGAATGCATTATAACTAAGGCAGTTAAAATCCACTTTTCTGATGCGTCATGTGATGAAAAAGAAAGGAAAGAGAGTTTGGCAAGAAATGGTTTCAATCAATCGGGCATGTTTTACTCAAGCGTATTACTCAACGAACTAACGTTACGCCTGTGGAGATGCTGATGGGCACGCTCCAAAACGACTTTTGTTTTGCACTTTTACCTCTCGAAACATAAGGGTTTTTTTCTCGAAATGTAACAACTTTTTTCTCATTATTTAACAACTTTTTTCTCTAAATTTAAAGACTTCAATCTCATAATTCAACATTTTATTTAAACTTTTTTTCTCGGATTTTAATGAGTTTATTCTTGTTATTTAACGACTTTAATCTCAAAATGATCCAGTTTTTTTTTTATTATTGCTTGGCCCTAATCCTCTTTCATTCCAGTAGTATGTCATTCCTTCATAGTAATATGTTGAATAAAGTCTGTTGTTGAAGAAAACTCCTCTGTCTCTGTGCTCCTTGCTTCCATGCTACATTGTGACATTTCAATTTGTCCTATGATGAGATAAGAAAATATTTCATTAAAAGCATTAGTATTATTCTTATTGTGCATGGATTTACAACTTTATAAAATATGTAACAATATAAAAAATAATATTAATCTTGTTTTTAAAATTATTTATCTTTATTTAGAATGAATGCCAGGACGATTATGGATAAAGTACTATTCATTAATTTAGCTTTACAAACTGGAGTAACTGGTTTAAATTCTTTGAAACCAGGAGGGTTAGGGAATTAATTTGACACGTTATGCATTTAACTGGTGGTGTTGATGCTTGGTGAATGAACAGACACCTCAGAATCTAGACTGAAACAAGAAACAGGGCAGACTTTTTTAAACTTAATGATTAATCACACAGATGTCCTCGTCCTCTGTTATTTTGCATAATGACTGGGACTTGGGAAAATTACTTTTTTTTTTTAAATGCATATATAGGAGGAAAAAGTGTACATTGTTAGATTTTAATCAAACAAACTTCAAATCTTACATTGGTCTTACATTGGTAAGAAACATATGAGCTTGTCTCTCATGCAGATTTTTAACAAAGTGTGTGTTGTCGTTTGTTGGCATCTGTTGGTGCAGTGTGAGTTAGGCTTTAAGTGATAAACTACACTTTTATGGTTTTAGTGCTGATATTAAAGCAGCAACTGCTCCTCCAGCTACTGCTGCTAGTGCAGTTATTGCAGATACTCTTCCTGATGAGGCCACTTTCGCTGCATATCTGGCTGCTGCAGCTGCTGCCGCCGCTGCTGCGACCGTGAATGCCCCTTTTGCTGCTCCTCCTGCAACCCTCTCCACTGCTGCTGTCTCTACTGCTTTTTCAGCAACATTTTGAACTGATTCTCCTGCTGTATCAACTACTCTTTCAGCAGTTGTTTGCGCTGCTTCTGCTGCTGTCTCTGCTGCTTTTACAGCAACAGCTTGCACTGATTCTCCTGCTGTATCAACTACTCTTTCAGCAGCTGTTTGCGCTGCTTCTGCTGCTGTCTCAGCTGCTGTCTCAGCTGCTTTCTCTGCAACTGATTGTGCTGCCTCTATAGCAGATACGGCACCTTCTACGGCAGCTTCTGTGGCTTTTTCTACAGCTTCTCCTGCTGCTCTGTCTGTAAATGCTGCTGCTATTCTCAATGTCCCTAGAAGTCCAATTCCTAGCACTGCAACTACACATGCAGTCTTTACCTTTTTCTTTTTCTGATTGGATTTAAACATCTTAAGAGTGTAATGATTCATTTTATTTTCTGCTATCATTGAGTTGATCTTCTGCAGCAGTCCTGTGACCTGATCTTGATTCTTTCTGTCCTCATTGTTGAATGAGTGATATCTACCATCACAGCTGTCAACAATTTCAATTAAATAAGTGCTTTTACAGATGTACTTGTCCAGAGCATTTCCCCTCAGCTGATCAGCGTGAGTGAAAAGAATGATGGTACGGCGCAGAGCTTCTTCTCCAAAGTTCTCCTGAATCCATTTCACTGTGTCTCTCTCCTCTTTTGTGAATCTCACACCCAGCTTTAGCACCAGCAGAAACACATGAGGACCAGGAAAGCACATCTCTACACACTTTTCTATTTCAGCCTTTAGCTTGTGTTTTTTCATAGCTGTGTTAAACAGTCCTGGAGTGTCAATTATAGAGACAGTCTTTCCGTCAACTACTCCTTCCTGTTTCTCACACAGTTTACTGGTCGATTTTATAAAATCAGCAACTTCAAAGACTTTTTTCCCCAGGATGGTGTTTCCTGCTGCACTTTTTCCTGATCCAGTTTTACCCAGAAGAACGATCCTCAGATCGCACACTGCAGAGAAATACAAAAGAAAAGTCTTAACCTGCTCACACAAAACATCCACAAAGTCATGTGGAAAATCTAATGAAATGTACATTTGTGTTCAGAATTTTCTAGTAATCGTTCAAAGTGTCTGCTTTACAAAATTAATGGGAGAAAAAGTTTGTGGGAAAATTTCCTATAATATTCTCTTTAAAGCTCAATATGATGGCAGAACAAGTCCCAATCATTTACTTTATTTTGCATTTATTTAGAAAACTTTGTATTACTCTATTTACATTAAATAATCATTAATGAAATAGCATATGATTTTTTTTATAGACTATAAATAGATTTTTTTTTTTTACAGACCTGTATGAGTTGAAGTCATTGTTCCTCTCGTCTCTGGTGTTTCTCCTCTGTCGTCTCTGAGCTGCAGAGTCAAAGTGCTGCAGTTCCTGCTCACACCACTCAAATACTTTCATTCAAACCATGATCATGTGACTAAAGTCTTCCTGAGAGCTTTAGTTTCTCTATTGATTTACTAATGATATGCTCACATTTATTGTTTTCTCATTTATTTAACTTTTCCAACACATTTGATAGATAACGACCTATAAAAACAACTACATAACTAAATCTTTAATGGTGATATTTAGCAGGACTGTAGTTTCCATTTAAAAACTTTCTATATCTTTCTATAATTAAAATGCTTTCTATACCTGTTTACACAAGAATATTGTAAGGGTATTGCTGCTGCATTGCATCCACTGCATGACTACTTAAACATAAATAAACCTTTAACAGTAAAGCTATCTTGATAAACTATTCATTTTTTGGATACTGAAACAGGCAAATGGATAATTGCAAATGCCACTTGAGGGCGCTATAAATGCGCATCTGAGCAAATCTTGAAGGTCTCAGTAGGCCCTTTCACACGACGTCATGCAACTTCTGTTCAGACTCAAAGCAGTGTATGTTTACTTCCGCCGCCAGCATAACGCTACGCTATGGAGTACCCTTCAACACCTGCCAGAAATACATCTGGATGATGTACATCGTCTTGCAGACAAATTTTCACTCACTACACGTTCCAAACTTGATAAAGGACACAAATTCTTCATTGAGCAGTACCTGTTTGCATACGAAGGTAAGCATTTTGTATTGTCCCGCCCAACTTACTTTAGCGGAGGAGTTAGGATAACGGTAGCTTCTAGTTGTTAGCTTTCTCTTCTGCAGTGAAAAACCATATTCTTGATTCATTTACTGTAATACAGACCTGCAAACTCTTGTTGCAATCATGTTTTTTCCTGATATTATTACTTTGCTATTTGTGTATTGTTAGATAAAAGTCAGTAACGCATTCATGGTTAAGGTTGTGCCCTTTCACCAAAACATTGCATTGGAATAGTTTTGAATGTAGTTGTTGATGAAGTGACAGTGAGAGGGCGCTGTCACAGGTCCATGAGGAAAAATGAGGAGGCTCATCATCTTCAGGTTTTTCTGATTTTCATGTTCTGCTGCGGTTGCAGACTTTGCAGTATCCCACAAAGTTCCATTGTGGTTCAGTGTGTTTCTCAGCCTGGTGTCAATGAGTGTGTGGCGCCAAACTCTAGATGACAATCTTACTATTAAAAACAGAAGAGGTTGTTGGGGACATTAAAGGCTGATAAAGATTCTGTGTTATAAGTTCAAAGTTCATAGACTTGCTTTAGTCCTTAAGTTTGTTTGTTAGTCCAAATAAATGTAAAATTGTTGTGAGGGAAGACTTATTTTCATGTTTCTATTATCAGGTTACATTTCATGCGAAAGCGGTCCCTGTGGTAGTGAAATGCATGTCATGTACCTGCTCTGCTGTGAAAGCACTGTGCAACCACATTGTGGCATTATTGTTTCAAAGTGCTCACTACTGTACCATGGGATTCAACACAGTGCCATTGCCACTGTCATGCACCAGCTATCTGCAGACCTGGCACCGGACTAGGACACATGTAATATTTTAACATTCATTACATTTAATGATGTTGGACTAGAATTTTTTAATAACATTTGTCAATTAATAATTTCTCATCAGTATATTACAGTTAATTGCTCCTGAGGCAACAAATGACATGGTAGTGCGTTAACCAGTACCAAAGACTAAGGATCATACCTGAACTGGATTGAAATGTACACTGTACAGAGCATATGTAAGTCTGAATGAACACGTCCAAAAATTTTAATGTATAATAGAACATTGATTAGTATCTTTTCCCTTTAAGCCTTCAGTTGATATCTTCTGCAAATTATGAACATTTCTTAATATGTAAGGGTTTGGGGCAGCTCAAAACATTTTCATGTGTATTTATAGAGAGGTGATATGTGTTAGTGTCTGCTAAAATATGAAAGGTCAGGTGACAATGATATGTACATTTAACTTGACATGTCTCACTTTTTTGTCAGGGCCTCTTCCAGATCCTCACATCATTGCCAGTGCTGAGAAACTTCAAGACAAACACCCACAACCAGGCATTTGCAAATTGCTGCACGGGCTCGAGGCCCTTAATTTTGTGGACTCTAAATTTGGCCCTGTGCCCTTTGGGTTTTTGCTCTCTTACCAGTGCCCTCTCGAGATGAGTATAGACATTATTAAACACCCTGGTGCCCCTGGATTTCCTCAGTTGCCTTTAGAAGGTTACAATTTTAAATTGAATTTCCAATTTGAGCCCAACTACAAGAAACAATGCCACTTAGAGAGCCTTAAGGTGTCAAGGGAGATGTCTGCTGCAATTGAGGAAGAAACAAGACTGCAGTCAGAATGCCAGCTGTGGACCCAGGTACGCAAACCCCGACTTACAGCCAGCAGATTTGGTGAAGTATGCCATGTCCGTGGAGAATCTACTGCAAAATCCTTGGCTTCTCGCATTCTGAGAGGAACTCCTCAGACAGCTGCTATGAAAAGAGGGCTGGACCTGGAACCTGACATACTGAGGCAATATTCAGAGTTTTGTGATGTCTCTGTGACGCAGTGTGGGGTCATTATCCACCCTGATGCACCTCACCTTGCAGCCAGCCCTGATGCTAAAGTCTTCAACCCCAGAGAAACACCACCATTTGGGTTGGCAGAGGTAAAGAGTTGTGATGTTGAAGATGTTGCTCAAGTTAAACACCTGATCACAGATCGAGGCCAGGAAGCATTATTACGTTGAGGCAGAATTTTCAAATGTACAGATGGTGGACAACCAGAACGCCGTTTTCACCGCCGTAGCTACCGCCGCCGCGGCAATATAGAGTGCACTTGCAGCTGTTGACCGCCGAGAGGCGCTTTAACCATAAGTTATTGAGCAAGCGCTTAAAGCATGTTTGAGCAAACAGCCGTCAGCTTTGTCTCGCTGATGTGTTATATTTGACGGCAGCAGTCAGTGGAAAATGAAAGAAAAGAAAAAAGGGAAACATAATAAAAATTTTGGTATTATTTATATTCGTTACAAGTATGTTTTTTTATTAACATTTTTAAATTGTACTTTAAATTGTATTTATGTGACGCACAGACTTTTTATTCGTTACCTGAACTTTATTATTTAAAGTATACATCTCAGGGAAAGATTTACACTTCTTAACCCTCTGCGGTCTGAGGTGATTTTGGGGCCCTTGAGATGTTTGGACATGCTCTGATATCTTTTTTAAGCTACTTAGAACATACTTAGAACTTCAGAAAAATCTGAAGATGGCGGAAGGTGACGAGCAGTTTGGACTAAATTCACTCGGGTGACTTGACTTGAAATAAAAAATTCAGAGGCTACAATGCCTCCAAAGAAGGTAATGATGGAGGAAACGATAAAAGAAATGAATGAAACACTGAAGAAATTGACGCAAGATATAAGAGACGTTGTAGCAAAGCAAACTGAGATAACAAACCTTTTGGCAGAAGTCAAAAAAGATCTTAGGATTGCTGCACTTGAAAATAAAGTGTTGAAGATGGACGAATTGGAATGTAGAATCCAAGATATGGAATTGTTTAACCGCAAAGAAGATGTAATAATAAGTGGCCTTGATATTAAACCAGAGGACGTACGCCGTAGCGGCGTCCAAGAGAGAGGACGCAGAAAACATAAATTCGCAAGATCAAGAATCTCTGGAAACGCAGGTAATCTCCTTTCTTCAAAGTAGGAATATCCATTTGGACAAGAGTAATATCACAGCTTGTCATATGCTACCAAGAAAGGACCGTGCAACAAAGCCTAGAATAATGCGTTTCGTGAGTCGTAAACTCAAAACAGAGCTGTTGATGCAGGGGAAAAAGCTCAAAGGTACTGCGGTGTACATTAATGAACACCTGACATCTAAAAATGCTGAGATTGCCCGAGTTGCACGCCAGCTATGGAAGGAACGTAAAATAAAAGCAACCTGGACTAGAGATTGCAAAGTGTTGATAATGTTGAATGGACCCTAGCCTGAAGCGGAGAAAGTGTTGATGATAAGGGAGCTGAAAGATTTGGACCGCTATAAATGAAGATGATGGTAAATATGCTTCTTGGGAATACAGGAACTTTGAACCAGGTGAGGATCATCAGGGGAGTGTCCGCGTTCCTGGCTGGGTTTTCGTTCTGCTTTCCACTTCACATGAAAGGCGCTCCAAAAGTCTCTATTGTAGGTCTATGTTTTGTAAATTTTGAGGGGAGTTCGGCGCGCCTTTTAGAACCAGGTAGGAAGCACCTTGCTACTTTCATTGTGACTGCATATGGTAGGCCTATATTATCTGATCAGCGATATGGATTTACAATGCCTTACTGGAGACGGAAGCTCATATTTTATAAACTGATGAAATTGCATTGTTTTGTTTATATTTTCATTCTCTGCCGCTTGGATTTGCCACAGATTTCTTTTTTCCCCAGACTGCAACAAGTTTCCATTTTGATTTTGGACTTATTGTGGTTGAAATAACTGATTTTGTTTTCATTCTGGTCGTACTTGTTGCTTGCTGTAGACTCATACTCTACAGTTTCCGTATGGCAGTGTGTGAGTGGATGTTTGCAGGAGTGCTCATTTGTACTGTGGGTGTGTTACGTTTGCATATAGATAATGATGAATGAGTCAGATTTTTCTGGGCTTGTAGGGGGCATACATTTGTAAGAGCTGAATACACAGACTACAAGTTGTATGACTTTGAATGTAATATTGATCCAGAAAACCACTGCTTTAATTCAATTAATTCTATGTGTGATTATTATACAGAAGAAAAGTTTAATGATACAGTTAGCATGGATAGTAATTTTTCAGTAATACATTTTAATTGTAGGAGCTTGTATGCTAACTTTACCAAGGTCCAGCAATTCATAAGGTCTTTAAAACATAAAAATACAGTCATAGTGCTCTCAGAAACATGGCTTGATGACGTTCGAGGAGTTGACTTCTGTATGGAAAGTTATGAATTTTATCACTGCAGTAGAAGAGATAAAAGGGGAGGTGGTGTTGCCTTATTTGTGAGTACTGACTTGAAATGCAGAATTGTAGAATGTATGACAACAGCCATTAATGATTTATTTGAAAAACAGCCTCGCTGCCAACACACATCCCTTTTAAACGTCCCCAAATGTCTTTACCCGCTTCTTCCTCTAACCCATGTTTCTGCTTCTCCACAGGTCAGCAGACGCTCCCAGGCTCCC
>JAUMHG010000174.1:29850-44080 GCA_032359395.1 Enteromius anoplus | reverse complement strand
CATGCTGGTTCAGTGTGCCTTCAATTTTGAATAAATCCCCAACAGTGTCACCAGCAAAACACCCCCACACCATCACATCTCCTCCTTCATGCTTCACAGTGGGAACCAGGCATGTGGAATCCATCCGTTCACCTTACTGCTTCTCACAAAGACATGGCGGTTTGAACCAAAGATCTCAAATTTGCACTCATCAGACCAAAGCACAGATTTCCACTAGTCTAATGTCCATTCCTTGTGTTTCTTGGCCCAAACAAATCTCTTCTGCTTGTTGCTTCTCCTTAGCAGTGGTTTTCTGGCAGCTATTTGACCATGAAGCCCTGATTCGCGCAGTCTCCTCTTAACAGTTGTTCTAGAGATGGGTCTGCTGCTAGAACTGCTGTGTGGCATTTATCTGGTCTCTGATCTGAGCTGCTGTTAACTTGCAATTTCTGAGGCTGGTGATTCGGATGAACTTGTCCTCAGAAGCAGAGGTTACTCTTGGTCTTCCTTTTCTGGGTCGGTCCTCATGTGTGCTAGTTTTGTTGTAGCGCTTGATGGTTTTTGCAACTCCACTTGGGGACACAGTTAAAGTTTTTGCTATTTTCTGGACTGACTGACCTTTTTTCTTAAGTAAGCTGATTGGTTCTTGCCACAATATGAATTTTAACAGTTGTCCAATAGGGCTGTCGGCTGTGTAGCAACCTGACTTCTGCACAACTGATGGTCCCAACCCCATTGATAAAGCAAGAAATTCCACTAATTAACCCTGACAAGGGACACCTGTGAAGTGAAAACCATTTTAGGTGACTACCTCTTGAAGCTCATCGAGAGAATGCCAAGAGTGTGCAAAGCAGTAATCAGAGGCTATTTTGAAGAAACTTTTTGTAAGCCAACTTTTCTTCTGAATTTTGAATTATTGCAGAAGATAAGCTCTCTTTTTCATTGCTACAAGCAGGATACAATATTATTAATGTTGTGGCTGATCAGTATATAGCTTTAATAGCTTGACAGCTGCAGGTCCATTTTAATTGTTTGGAAAAAAGCAGTTTGAACATTCTGCTAAACATCTCCTTTTGGAAAACAGGGTAATTTAACACAGGTATTTACCACACAGCAGATGAGCACAGCATTAGTGTGACAGTGACGGTCAGATCATGCCTTTTCCAGAAGCTCCTGGTTTATCTGTGAAGTGGGAGTAACGAGGAGACTGACAGCTCTGCCTTCCACTTCTCCTGTCCCGTCTCACAGAGACACTTAGACTCTTCCCAAGCGGAGAGAACACACACTCGTGCACACGTTCCCCCTCGCTTGTTCCTCATCGATCTTGCCACTTCCTATTATTGTCAATCAGGCATTCTGCATCTGGGCGGAAAAGAGCCGCAGAGTCATGAGCACTGCTGTGCCTCCTTGATTCAGAGTAAACAGAGTGTTGCTGGAACACGGCCTTCGTGAACAGAACCAGCGAGAAATGGGATAAAAATTGTTCCTGGATCTCTCTGATGTATTGATCAGATATAGATGAGTTGTGAATACATTCTCATGCATGCTTGTGCATATGAATTCATTAAACATCTTCAGGAAACTCATAACTTGCCGAAAAAATATACAAATCTTAAAAATAGTGACGTGTTTGTCCTAAATTTAGGACTCCTGCATTTTTTTCTCTAGGCATATTTTGCACAGCATTTAGCACTAAAACTAGATTCTACATCTCTTCATTATCAGGACCAAGCCACAAACTATTCTAAAATAGCTTTGCCTGCATTCTGCCTCAGAATGTAAATATTTTAGAAATATTGATGATAATGTGCTTTCAAAAAGTTATCACCTTTGGTTTTGGCAGTTATCCAGACTGATTATATTCTTATTTTCATTATCCAGTTGGGCAAGAAGTAGCAGCCATGATTATTATACTCTGTTTATTAAAAGGCTGTTAATATCCATATTCATGATTGTTTTTTGTTAAGGAGAAGCATAAAGGACAATAAGCTGAATATGTACAGACATAATATATTGTGTAATTATCCTGCATTTTAAAGTCTTTATTTTAATGTGGCAATTAATATATTTTTTAGCCTTTATTTGGATATGGCAACATAATATTGCACTCTACTCTATTTCCATGAATAAATCTCTGACAGAGCCAATCAGCTAATCACTGTGTGCATAGTTAATAAGCATGCTGACATCATCCATAGCAAGGAGCCTCTGTTAAAGTTTGTTTCAGCAGTTTTGTGAATATGTTTTAAAAGAAAACTCTAACTTTTACTGCTATTTAGGACAACTCTTAGTGGTAAGAGTTTGTATGAATTTGAATAAATGTAAATTGTACAAAACATACAAGTTTTTAGAAGAAGAATTAAGCATAAAGGTCCACCCCTAAACGATGGAGTGTAACAGAAGATACGAACACGTACAGATGAGATCTTATAAATTAGAAAATATACTGATGAATTAAATATTATATATAAAATGGCCACAAATTACCATGCGATTGAGTTTCTGTTACAGTCTTTACTAGTGTTTCACTATCTTTTCAACAATATTGGTCTAATCATTTCCAACGGTATCGTTGGTAACATTTTTCAGTATGAGTGTCTTCTGCTCACCAAGACTTCAATTAAAACAGTAAAACAATAATATTACGATATATTATTACAAATTAAAATAATTAAATTGTAACATAGCTCAAAATGTATGTTATTCCTGAGTCAAAGCCAAATGTACAGCACTACTCATTACTCTTCAGTGTCACGTGAAATTTTTCATATTAGTGTCACTTTTTAAAACATTCAAAGAAACAGCATTTATTGGAAATAGAAATTATGATGATTTGAAACATTATAAATGTCTTTTATAATCACTTTCAATTAACCTAATAATAATAAACCTAACAACCCCTAAATTTATAAATCGTACTGGCACAAAGAGAAAAAAAAAAAATGTAATGTTTAATGTATGTTCAACTCCAAAAGATTTAACATAACTGGCACAAAGCATCTTTTGAAAGATGAATACCACATGATGCTACATATCATTTAATTTCCAGTGCACACTGAAACTAATCGATACTATGAGGATTTACTTGTTTAGTCAATAATAAATTCCAAGTATAGCCAACACTGGACTAATGCATGATAGTGTTATTTGTGCACTGATCCAGCTATAATGCAATCTAAATGTAACATTGCACAGTGTCAATGTAAGTGAGCAGAATTTACTCACATCTGTTGAAGCGCTAGCTAGAATACTAAACCAGTCTGGAACAAGGTTTTTAATAACAGTGCTGCTTATTGTGTATAACCCAAACAGGGTGCTATACTTAAGGAGTGAGTTATTTAGATGCAGATGATTTGTTAATCAACATGGCATTTCAGCAGCGTGTCCTCTTGACTCGCTAGTGTGCATGAGTTCTGCTTTCTCTGCGGTGGCGGGCGGAAGCCATAAGCACACTAGATTGATGGACGTGGCACACTCCCTCTGCGCTGTAAAAGATTATCTGCTCGCCCGCTGGAAACAAAGCCGTGATGGAAATTCGTCGCGCATCATCAGCAACAAAATATCTACACACCGAGACGGGAGTGTGTCATTTTTCATGGGCTATATATTAAATAAAAAGAGCATTAAGGTAAGAGAGCAGAGAGCGGCGCCCGGCACCTGAGTAATAGCACTAGTTAGTGTTTTTTAAAATAGGGCCACTTGAATGGGGGAGATTATTGGGTTTTTATTGGCTGTCAGGAAACGCAGCTATTGGCGTACTTCACGCGCTGGAGCTCATACTGTTCTGATTAGAGTGCCAAAAAGAATGAGAAGAAATGGGACGGACGCTTGGAGAAGACACAGTACAATGGTTAGGAAAGGACAAGGAGCGAAAGACACTGTTCAGAAGACAGTTTTTTTGTCTTTAAGTCAACGAGGTTGATTAGCTGTATTTCCCTATTAGTGACAGGTCAGTGTTTGACATAACACTTGGCAGATAATTGTTGAAGTGATAAAAGGTAAATGAAACAATAACACACCCAAACCACATCTTACTGAATGCTCTTTTTTGTGTGATATCAACCTAAAATTTGGAAAACGTAAAGGTTACTTCCGTAACCCCTGTTCCCTGAGACATGGAACGAGTACTGCGTCTGCTAAGACGCATTGGGAAAACTCCTTTTCCACCCTAACTGAAGCCTATTATAAAACGCAGTTTTTTTATGTATATAACTGCACTGTCGTTGGGCCGTTGCTAGGGGACTTATTTTAACCAATTAGGGACCCGCCAACAACGGGCCAATGTTGTCGACCACACCCCTTCGGCGCGAAGCATTAAGCCAATGGCTGCGACAGGCACCAAAGCGGTGTGATATGGCTCGAACCTTGTCTATATAAGATGAGGAATCGCCCGCCAACTTCAGGTTAGTTCGACTGAAGCGACGGCCTCTCATAGCACGGCTCCGAACACAGTACTCGTTCCATGTATCAGGGAACAGGGGTTACGGAACTAACTTTTACGTTCCCTTTCGACATTTCACTCGTACTGCGTCTGCTAAGACGCATTGGGGAACACAGTACAATCCAGCAGTCAGCAAGCACAAGCCATAGTAACTCTTGTTCGAATACAATCACTTATAAGCCAGCGGGTATCGGTGGAAGTGTTGCAAGTGAAATTTAGAGTGTAATACTGTCTGGCTATAACTGAAGCTGAGAGGCTGCAGTTAGGGAGCCTGTACTGACAATAAGCATGGTCTGACTCGCTTCGCATGAGGGAGCTCAGAGACGAAAGCGCTGTCCAGCACTGTGGGCGGGACTGCACAGAAAAGCGAGTTCGCGGCCGGGTTAGAGCGGCCCGAACGGCCATTGGCACTCATCAGAGAGAATCCTAGCGTGCAATGCTGGGATGTCCAGATTATAAAACCTGGCAAAAGTGGACAGCGAAGCCCAGCCGGCCGCCTCACATATCTCCGATAGAGAAACTCCACTAGCCCAGACCCAGGTAGAGGCAGTGGATCTAGAAGAATGACATTTAACTCCCAAGAGACATTCTAGGCCCGCTGAAGAGTAAGCCATTTTGCGAATCTTTGCTTCGAGACCGGTAGCCCTTTTGAGCGGACGCAGTACGAGTGAAATGTTGAAAGGGAACAGCTTGTTTAGTTTTTTTTGGGAAAATAGTAGTTTTGTGCAGTTTTTTCAATAGTAAACTTTAATTTCTATACCTGTTTTTTTCTTTTTTGGTTTTTTAAACATGAGGAGAATAATTGTGCAATTAACTAATAAACTTTTCATTAATTTATTTATTTTAAAACCTTTTTTATTTTTATTTTTTCTGTCTATGATTTATTAATTTGTTTGTTTACATAGTAAATACCAAAGCTTTCCAGAATCAGACACTTAAGTTCAGGAATTGCTATAAAATTAACATGCCTGTGTTTGTTTATTTTGGTGAGAAGGGGCAGTTAAAAAAATGTATTTGTCTTTGAATCATTCATTCAAAAGATTCACTCAAAGGAAAACTAGATTCATCCAGTAATGAAACAAGTCTTGAGTGAGTCATTGAATCTTTCCATTCATAAATACCATGACATTTGGTTTAGTTGTCTAATATTTTTTCTTCTGAATTGTAAGAGAACTACGGAAGTTCTAAGCGGCCATGTATTATTATTTTTTTCCGTCTTGTTTTCTCGTGATCACGTCTTATTTTTCTTGTGATCTCAACATAATAAAAGTTGTTTTCTCGTTATCACGACTTAATTTTTTATTTCTGGTCTCAACTAAAAACTAATTTGAAGGAATGAAGTATGATTTAACAGCAAATCGAACTGCGAACAGAAAGAAATCAATAGATTTAATAATAATAATAATAATAATAATTTAGCCTATTAATATTATTTCGTTTTGTTTGAGAAATGTAAAACAAATGAGTTTCTTGCTTTCATATTTATTTCACATGCTTTGCCAGCCTTGATACTTTAGTCTGATTATATTTAAATTACATATTATTTATTATTAATTGATATCTTTAGCTGCGCGTTGTTCTTCTGGGTTGAATTCCACGCATTAGGAAAAGGTTGCGCTGCGGGTTGGCCTGCATGGGAGTGAGCACAATGAGCTCAGATGGGGAAGACTGTACACTACCTCTTGTTGGATTTATACGCATTAAATAGGCACAAATTTGTTTTCCAGATGTTTTAGTGAAGTAGACCTTTTAGGCTGCCTATAGACATAACAAGGCAACAAAAAATATGTTTTAAATAGTATATTTCTATAATTTCAGCAGCGTGCAGAAAATGCTGCCCGGCTTACTGCACATGCGCACGTCAATATTGCGTTATACATTAAGATTATAGATCAACAAGCAGTTTTCGTTAAGTTGCCCCTTCTGAAATCCAGCCATCCTCAAATGCATGTCGGTGTGGCGTCACACAGACAGAGGCCACTCCCACAATAGTTGATTGACAGCAGCGTCTCACACAGACTGAACTGGTGTCTAACCTCAGACCCGCCCTGAGTGAGCCATCATCAGACCAAGACGCAGAGACAAGCAAGACTCCTAAGAGATTGAAGTGTTTTGTTGTGGAATGTATTCATTAACATAGCAGTAGTCATTTACCCCGACATCTGAGTGACTGAAGAAGATTAACGTTACGTTTGGTACTGAAGGGAAACGGGCCCTTGATCAACCGAAATGCGTTTATGTTCGTGCAAATTATTCATGATCCAGCCTCACCTACAGAAGCAGTGAGTATAATGTCTTTTAATGCATATTTGCAAATCACCTATCCTAACGATGTGCTAATTAGCAAGTTTTACTATGAATACGGCTAAAAAAAGATCCTCTAAAAGTGCCTCGGAAAAGAGGGGCGGAGTCAGCGGAGCTCGTGACGATTTAAAGGGGAAGTACACAGAACAGAGTGATTTCTAAAGAGCTTAAAATTAGCATTTTTTACACTATCTTTGAGAAATTTTAAAACAAACTATATTACAAACTCTCTATTAAGACTCTAAAGAATCATATTAGCTTGTGGAGAATTGGCTTTGTATGACTTTAACTTTAATCAAGTTTTTATTTAGCCTGATGGTTTTTTGTGGGATTCAGCAGCAATGAAAAGCAATAAACAGATTTGATATCTAAATGTTTGACTTTTTAACCACATTTAATTTGAAATTGGGAATCAATAAGCAGAATAATAATAATTATATAATAATTTACTTATATCTTTATATACAGTATATACCTCAAGAGACATGTTTGAATGTTGGGTAATAGCTGTGTGTGTGCGTGTGTGTGCAAGTGTTTGAAAATGGCGCTAAAGCTGAAAAGTGTGATCAAGTGAAAAACCAGGATTAGGCCCCAGTGAGATGTCACGAGTTCAGTCCACTCTCTAATTGATTGGTGTGAGATGCACATGAAGAAGACGTTAAAGTGAAATGAAGTCATAACGGTGAATAGAGACATTTATTAGGTCAGACACGGAACCCACCAAAATGTTGAGATTGTTTATTGATTTTTGTGTTTTGGCTGACTGCTCCTGTGTAATCGCTTGTGCTGTTGCGGCGACCCGGACCCTGAAGCCCCCGACCGCAGATGAGCGCTCACATGCTTCCCAACGAGCCGCCAGAAATCTGCCAATCAGCCTCGTTACAGGAAGATCCCTGCTAAATATGACTTATGGTCTACAGACAGCATCTGTAGCACAGAAAATCAGGTAGTTTTAATTTATAGTTCACTCAGTGTTACAGATTTACAGTTATGTCAAGTCTGGATAAAAAATTTTGTAGGCTTAAAACAATATACATCTGCAGACAAGATTGGTGATTATAAGATTATAAACTTATAAGAACAAAACTATTTAGACATTTCATTGACTGTTACACTATCTCTCTAAAACCCCACATCCAGAGACACACCAGCCAATCGTGGATGTGCAAAATGATTGGAAGGCAAATCATTGGCTGGTTATCTAGAGGTCTGATTTTTTGTTTTGTATTTTGTTTTTGTGCAAAAGCTTGAAAAAAAAAAAGTTCTTAATTGTGTCTAAGCATAATAGATCTCAGTTGTGGATAACAGGTTCAGGAATGGCACAGATCATGATTGACATCTGCCAGTGTGGCCTAACTTACCTATACTAGCTAACTAACCTAATTAAGATAACTAGACACCCTGAATTTAAAAAGCATTTTTATTTGCATGCAAGTATGATTCTGGCCTAAAAGAGAGAGACAAAACATTCAATATTTGGAGAGCAGTCAGGTAACAGGAGAAATATTAGGGGTTAGCAGGAGAAGCGGAAGCAGAGGAAGAGAGGCACTGGAGCGCTCCGGGAAAGAGGGAGGTCATGTAATAAGCGCGTGGTTATTGATTGTATTGTCAGCGAGGCCGCGCAGGGTCCCTTGTGCCGTGGACTTCAGTCCATCTGTGGACAATACCGTCAGTCACAGCTCACTGCCCCGTCTAATAAACCGCCAGCAGATTCATATCAACCTTCAGCCAGTAGCCGCTCTTTATATGTGTGTAGAACTACACCAACAACTGTGGGATGAGGTGTGATCAGAGGTTAGACATTTCATTTCTAAAACAGCATTTTCCTTGGGCCTTAAAACCTCCAGGCACAGTCAAACTGGACATGAGGCGCTCAGTCCAGAACACACTGAATTATGCAACAGTTTAAAGCCATTCATAACAACTAATTACTTTATGGCATAAAAGGGGTGGTTTAATAATAATAATAGTAACACACATAACTGCAACTACTATAACTATGTACTGATTGATCATGCAGGAATAAAAATATAAATAAACAAAAATAACAATTAGTCTGTAAAAACTAACACAAGCATTTTATTTATCACAGAGCAAAGCCGTGGTTTCTCAACCATTTGTAATGTATGTGACAAGTTGCTTGACAAGAAAAAAAAAAAAAAATAGACGTGTCTTGTCCCTCATTTGTTTTGTTTTTTTGTCATGTGGCCTGTATTGTGTGCTATAAGTAGTCATCATGTTGCCATTGACTCTTGTTGTGCATTGCTGTTAATATTGCTGTCGGTTTCATGATTTTGTCTGTTTGTATTTTGGATCGCTTTGTAAATTAATCTACACGTGGGTTCAGTGGACTCCCTATTACATAATATCATAATATTCCTGCAACTTTAGATTATCTAGTTACATGGCATTTCTTGCTGATTGTAAAAAAAAAAAAAGATAAAAGATAAAGTATACAGTCTGTCTATTCTGTCTCACTGTGTCTTGCGTTTTGAGTGTTTGTCGAGGTGAAACCGATTGCCTTTGAGAGATGTGTCTTGAGGTGTGTCTGTGTTCTGTTCTTGTTTTTGAACACCAGAACACACCCTGACTCTCTCTTTCTTGCAGACATGCAGCTCTATGCATGGACCCCACTGCCCATAAATGCTAATGTCCTCCACTTGCCTCTCTCATAAAGCCCAATAAAAGACCCCCATAAATCCTGCCAATTAGCACTGTCTATCAGCGCCGTTAATTGGAGAATGGAGACTCATTGGAGGGTGACCTTGCGTGTCAGAGATGATACTGATGGCTGATGGAGATCACTTTGTGGTCGGAGCCCAACACTGAAACGCAAAGTGTTCAGGGACAATTTGAGATGATTTCTGAGACATGTTACACTGTGTCTAAGAATACAACGCCACTTGTTAATCTGTTAAAAACTAACTTATTTTTAAAATTGCATTTAAAAATTAAATTGTTTGCAATTTATTTTATTTATTTTAATTTTATTTTTTCAATTAATCATAAAATATTTTCATTTAAAGGGGTCATGAACCGAGAAACGTCTCAGTTACATAGGTAACCCTCGTTCCCTGATGGAGTGAACAGAGACGTTATGTCGTGACGACAGACTGGGGTCTTGTTGAGAGCCCTGATTCACCCTGATCAAGGGAAAATGCAAATTAAATTTGGCTAGGGGAATTTGCATCCTGAGCCACTCGCCGTCACACGGGTATGAATAGGCGACAGGTGCAACGACTTTTCAGGTTTTGCTGAGGAGCATATATCGATTATAGTCTCTGGCCCCCAGCGATGGTTTGAGGGTGTGGCAGGGTGACATAACATCTCCGTTCCCTCCATCAAGGAATGAGGGTTACCTAAGTAACCGAGACGTTCCCTGTCTGTCCGTCACCAATGGAAAGTGCCACAACTTTAACCCCATCACAACCAACAGCAATGCAAATGTTTGGCAAGCAACCGTGTGTCAACACGCTATGAAAGGTTGTAACCTTCCCAACGCCCCAGCAATAATTCGCTTACCTTGGTGCCCGCAGGGACCAACAGTGAGTACATCGCTACTGGAGAACCCAAGCCGTTTTTCCTGATATAGATATAGGCTCTAAGGAAGGAATTTCAACCTTTGTGAAGATTGCTTCAAATCTTACTATTTGTTGTTACAGTTTGGCAGAACAAAAGGGAAGCGGGCCTTCTGGAGAAGGGCGCTACAGAGGCCACATCCTGCCCAAAGAGAGGTGACATGTGGAAACACTGATATGGACTGACCCAGGCTTGGGGCACCAAGCCCACTACAGGGGCTGACCAGACCCAGGCAAAGTCAACTCCGATACTGGGTCTGGCTCCACCATGTATGACTGCCAAGGGTGCCAGAGGATGTTTGACCAGGGATCGCCAACTTTGACCTCAACTGGGAAAGAAGGCGTTTGCATCCCCTTGTGAGGGGGAATGGCGCCGCAAGTGCTACCTATCTGTTACACCACAGACAGGATATCTGTAGTATCGTGCAAAAGTATTCATGTCGCCCAGCCCTCAGCTCTACAAATGTCTGCCAGAGAGGCGGCGCACACCGACACATAGATTAGGCAATACTCCTAGCTGAGTGTGCCCTCATGCCGAAGGGGGCATGCCTTGCCTTGGGCCTGGTATGCCAAAGCAATGGCATCCACTATCCAGTGGGCAAGCCTCTTCTTGGAGACAGCCTTCCCTTTCTGTTGACCTCCATAACAGACAAAGAGCTGCTCTGAGCTTCTAAACCTCCAGGTACAGTCCATGTATAAGCGCAGGGCTCTTATGAGACACAGCAATGCCAAGGCTGGATCTGCCTCCTCAGAGGGCAGTGCTTGCAGGTGCACCACCTGATCACTGAAAGATGTGGTGGGAACCTTGGGCATGTATTCTGGCCAGGGTCTCAGGACAATATGAGAGTAGTGCCTGAACAAAAATCACTCTTCGCTTACTGAAAATGCTTGGAGGTCCCCAACTCTCTTGATGGAAGTGAGGGCACAGTCAGGAGTGCTGTCGACAGAGAGATCCCAGGAGGGCACTAGGGGCGACCTAGGGGGGTTTAACCTACAGGCGTACCTCAAGAACCTCACAATGAGATCGTGCTTTTCGGAGTGACCTGCCACTCATGACATCGTGATGTGCTGCAATAGTGTGGAGGGCAACAGCCTACTCTTCTTGCCTACGACTTCTCCTGCAGGAAAGAAAGCACTACTCCAACCTTGCATCTCCGAGGGTCTTCTTTGCGGGAGGAACACCAGTTAGCGAACAGACTCCACTTCAGTGCATAGACTCGCCTTGTAGAGGGGGTCCTGGCCTGAGCGATAGTGTCCAACACCGCCAGTGGTAGAGCACTCAAGTCAGCCACGTCCCGTCCAGGACCCACACTTGGAGGTTCCACAAATCTGGACGTGGTTGCCATGCGGCAGGGAGGGGCTGTCACGAGGAGCATGAGTTTTGAAATCCAGCTCTGGGTGGGTCAGAATGGTGCAACCAGCAGCACATGTTCCTTGTCATCACTGACTTGGCACAATGTCTGTGCAAGAAGGCTCACTGGGGGAAAGGCATATTTGCGACCTTCATAAAGAAACACGGAGAGCCTGAAGGGGAAGACCCTGTACGGATTCATCACAGTACCACTGCCCAAGTCACTGGAGGGACTAGCCATAACCACGTGAGAAGGCATTGCGTCTTCTTTCCGTGGTTTCTTGGCCACTGGCAATAGGGGGCGTTTTGGGGGCGGCAGTGAGACAGCCGTGGACTGCTCACTGTCAACCCACGAGCACCAGGGCCCGGAGGACAAGGAAACTGCTGGGTTTTTTTTTCATTTGGAATAAAAACAAAGTTCAACAAAGGATTCTCCACCCTGCCCTCCTCCAGGGAAAGAAGTGGTGCCCCCACCACCTTCTGTAGAGCAGTAACTCACCTCTCTGCCATGCTCAGCTCCTGCATCAACCCCGGGTCGGTGCCACTCTTGTGCATTTCTTTAAGTGCCTTGGCATGGTGGATCGCCATGGCCTGCAGGGCAGAGACAGCCTCAGCAGCGAGAGCTGCAATGGTTCTACAGGCTCTGGAGGCGAGACGCAGATGATTACTTCAAGTAGTGGCATCCTGCACAAGTGCATTAGACGAGAACCCATAACCCGATGCTGCAATTGACATCTGATCCTCTCGCGGTCCCCCAAATTAAGTTTGAGGACCACTCTGAGGCTGCCCAGACAAATCATTGGGGAGCTGCACGGGACAGTCACTGCGGGAGGGTTGAGAGATCGGCGAGGTGTTGCCTGCCAGAGAAGCTCTCACTGTAATCCTCAGATCACCGTCAGCACCAACCGTGGATTCTCTGCCTGGGGCAGAGAAATCAACGCGGGGAGCAGCTGACGGCTCACCTGCAGACCCCCGGAGGAGAGAGAGGCATGATCGCAGGGCTGACAGGGGCATGGACTCGCAATGAGCACATGCGCCCTCCACGAACACATCTTCAGAGTGCTGGATGCCCAGACACTGAAGACAATGCTTATTGCTGTCATTCGAAGACAGGTAACTATCGCACCCAAGAGGACACGCTCAGAATGGCATCTTTAAAAAGATGCGAGCCGACTGTGATCAGAAACTACTCTTTTCTGTGAAACGCCTAGGGGAAACCACTGAATCAACAGGACGCCACTGATCGCGTTGTCTCACCACAAAAACAACCTCTGCTTTCTTCTTCCAGCTTACGAACCAGGAAATCAGCAGACGTGCAGCCTCGGTTCCGAAGCAAAAATCTGATGAGTGGTTGCACCTGTCGCCTATTTATCCCCATGTGCAAGGAGTGGCTCGGGATGCAAATTCCATTAGCCAAATTTCATTGGTGTTTTCTCTTAATCAGAGCAAATCAGGTATACGAACAAGACACCAGTCTGTCATCACGATATAACTCATAGGTGACAGACAGACAGGGAATCAAAATTCCCTTGAACAACAACATCCTGTAATTTTCAGAACTTATAACTTTGTTGTTAGTCTAAAAACATAAATATTGCTTATATTGGCAGCTTGTGGAATGTTCTACTCTATGATGTAATAGTGTGGATAAACACCTGCTTCTACCATGCTGGCGGTTTAACCCCACCCACCAATTCTACATCATTGCTTGTTCAGCCTTATCCACCAATTTGTGCATGTAGTGTTTAGAGAGAGGCAAACACACAGATCTACACAGAAACCAAATGATAAAATGCCCTGAAAGACAAGATGCTGTGCACTGCCAAGCTGTGGGAAAACGTCTAGGTTACTATCGTAACCCACGTTCCCTGAAGGAGGGAACGGACACGTTACATATGGAAACTCGCCAGAGAGACCTATTGCCTTTGAGCTTTATACAAAAGGCCAATGAATGTTGGCATGCATTTGATTGCGCTCAGGTGCATCTCATCACTGCGTGAGTATAAGAGGGCACGAGCGGAATGCACATGCAGGTTTTCGCTGAAGAGTTGTAGCCGGCATCAGCGCTACCTTAGAGTCGTGGCAGGTGAAAGTGTAACGTCTCCGTTCCCTCCTTCAGGGAACGTGGGTTACGATAGTAACGTAGACGTTACCCTTTCAGTTGAATCACTTAGACGTTACATATGGGAACACCCATGGAACAGGCCATAACTCTAAGGCCGCGTTGCGCTGAGACCCCCTGCCAACTGGTGAGACTTTTTCTTTTTTTCCAGTTCGTCAACAGGAGAATCTGCACGTAACCTTCTCAACCTCTCCACGGGCCGTATGAGGGGTGACAAGAGTTGCTTTCAGTGGCGCTGAAACAAGCGGTTGAGAGCGGAGCGCATGAAGTTACGGGACAAATAAATTAAATATATAGATAAATATATGGATATAATTGAAGGGAAACACAGCGATTTGTGTTGGGTGTCCCGCAGCTCTGCAGATAACTGCTAAAGAGGTGCCATGAGCCAGCGCATGAGACGAGGCCATACTCCTTGTTGAGTGAGCTCTCAGTCCGATGGGGCAAGGCTCTCC
>JAUMHG010000173.1:2620-25495 GCA_032359395.1 Enteromius anoplus | reverse complement strand
TCACCTCCAATTAAAGGGAATCTCTATATTTTTGGCAAAGAGTGCAACTTTTCAGCAAGCCACCATGAGGTAATGCAAAGGGAGGACATTGAGATAGCGATGATCAGCCAATCAGGTAGAAAAAACAATATAGAGACAGGCAAAGATAAAGATGGTCAACCAATAAAAAATTATAAACAAAAATAGACGAGCAAAGTTAATGGTAGCTGACCAATCAGCACAATGGGAAAGTAATGGTTTCATCTCTGAGAGTATAATATGTTTTGGATTAACACTCAGAAGCTAGAGGCAGTCTGATGTGGCGGCTGTTCTTCTCGGCTTTGTTACTTTAATAAAGTCTTATTTCTTCAACATCTGAAACTCTGCTGTTTAAGCCCGTTTGTCAGCACTGACTGAGAATGAGACCGACAACAACCTCTTTGGCCCACGACAGTAATTGTGTGGAAACAACTAAGAAAAGTGGTCATAAAAATTTAATTGCCGGTGGGATTGTAACAGCACCACCTGCTGTCCACAAACGTGTAGGAGTTTCTGAACTTGTATGTAGAATAAGGGAGAATAAAAAGAATAATAAATGTATAATGAAATTAAACTGAATAACAACGACTAAAATGGAATTAAAAAAGCTCGGATATTCTTGAACGTGTGTGATAAGTGTAGGCTATAATGTTTTCTCTCCGTATCTGAAGCACGTATGCACCAATATCGTGACAAAAATTTTGGACAATGTATAAATGAGTATCATAATGCCCCCCAGGACTCTAACGTTACTGGGGCAACTTTATATCATACATTTGCATTGTCTCTTTGAGTAGGTTTTGCGATTATAAAAGTTGTTTAGAAATTCAAGCGACATTTAATTAATTAATTATTAAAAGTTTGTTAAATATTATTACTAAAATTGTGTTCAATTCTGGAAGTAGATTGCACTAGATTGAAAATCCATTCAAACAATTTGTTGTTTTTACACTTTAAAAAAGTAATCATTATTATTTAAATTTATCGTGCAATTGTTATTCATCTTAACAAAACTATTGCTGTATTTATGAATAGAAAAGAACCTTGTAAGTGCATGCGGCTATATCAAGTTCGCACTCAGATGGCGTAAAATGAAACAAAAATGCAGATTCGCCATAAATAAGTCAGGCTTGCTTCGGTGAAAAAGAAATGTTGAGCTGTTCAGAGAAAAGTGAAGGCAAGAAAATAGGTGTGAATTTACATTACAATTTTAAGTTTTATGACAATGAATTCCCACAATCTTTTTAACTTTATCGGGCAAATATTGCATGGCAGAGGCACGTAGCTGGGAATTGTGTGGAAAGTGCGAGTGCCAATGCAACGGTATTTCTAGTGACTGATGGCGAGCAGGCGAGGCTCTCAGGTTAGTTACGCGATGGCCGCTTTCTGTATTATGTTATTCTTTTTAGTACATTTCATTTTCTGGCGGAATTTAAAGACGTATGCCATATCGATAGTGCACCGGAATACAAGCGACGCCGTTTTAGACCAGATTTAAGGCGCGTTCATCAAAACGGAGCTCGATTTTAACTAAGGATTGTGTGTTTTTCTGCGCCGATGCAGGCCTAGCTGTAGCGAGCTAGCGGCTGCCGAAGCGGGCAATCCTCGTCAAGACGCGCGCTCCGTTGTGTGAGTCTTCTGGCACACCGTGAACAGATATTTATTTTTAGTTTTGGGGAATAGCCTAAATTCGTTTGTTGAAAGTTAATGATATTTTCCCTGTACTCTACTGTCACATCATTTTGAAGTTGAACTTCAGCTAGTTCGCGCTGCGAGCAGCTAGCCGCTTCAGTGTTTATTATGTTAGCTTGTTGTTGTTGCTGCTAGTCGATGTGTCAGACAGCGTTTATTACACAAAAACTGCAATGCTTTTCGTTCACTACTCCTCAGAACACCACGGGAAGCCGTGCTTTTATATTCCACGCTTTATTGCGTGTGATAATTGTGACATTTTAAGTTGAATATAGCATATTTGTCTAACTCAATAAGGGTGGTAAAATCAGCTTTGACAGATTGACTGATAAATATCAGTCAGCGTCTTAATAAACAGCTGACAACAAACTACAGCTCCCTAAACGGAGACCTCTTTGTGCGTGTTTTTATAAACAAAGTGAAAAGCTTAAATGTGGAGCTGTATATGTCACGTTGTTTGCCATTGTTGTTTTGATGGTTACAGTGTGAGGTTTTCAAGATTATAGTGCTTACTGCTCTTTTGCATTTGGGCAATTGGTTTCTTGAAATAAATGAGCTATGAGTAAAAAGCTGGTCTTACTATGAGTCACTGAGAGCTGTGGGTATCTGTACATCATCTCATTCTGGTCTCTTTCTCTGCAGTGATAGCATGGATCAGGACAGTGGGGCGGACACTCAGCGAACTCTCAATCTGCAGTGGAACAGCTATAAGCTAGTACAAGACCCTGCTCTCCGACGGGTTACTCAGAAGATCTACAGATATGATGGGATTCACTTTAGTGTACAGGTATACACAAGTGATATAAAACACAATCACCAGAGGGGGATTGCACACATAAGTGCATATTTATGCAAAGCCTCTGCTTGTTTTTTAGGATTCAGGATTCCCGCCTGTGGGGGACTTGCGTGATCCAAGACCCCGCAGAATCTGGTCTAGACACACAGAGCTGTCGCTGCCAGTGCCCAAGTTTAAGGTAAGCCTCAATTTGCAGATTTTTAGTGCTTGTCTGTTTTTGTATCGTAAATTTGAACCCTTTTCTTCTTTTTCTGCTTGTTCTTCATAGTTGGACGAGTATTACGTGGGTCCTATACCACTTAAGGAAGTGACATTCGCGAGGTTGAATGATAACATCAAAGAGCCGTTCCTGGCAGAGATGTGCGCCAAGTTTGGTGAGGTTGAGGAAATGGAGATTCTGTTTCATCCCAAGACCCGGAAGCACTTGGGCTTGGCCCGTGTCCTCTTCACCAGCACTAGAGGGGCCAAAGACACCGTCAAACACCTGCACAATACTTCTGTCATGGGAAACATTGTCCATGTCCAACTGGATATCAAAGGTGTGTTTCATTCTTTGTTTTTGATCATTTCTTTTATAAGTTGTAGACGGGTTGTGCAAATCCATGCTTATAATTAACATGGTTTTGCGCAGCTCGTCAATGAACAACGGCTCTGTGTGATCAATGCGGCTCAATGTGAAATGACACACCTGATGGCAATACTTGTTTTTAGTCTTCCGTCTTATTTCTTGAAAATATGGATATAAGGATACTATAATGAATGCATGATAGAAATTAATACACTGAACCTGAATTTATGTTGTCTGTGTTTTCTAGGCCAACAGAGGATGAAGTACTATGACTTAATAGTGAGTGGCTCATACACCCCTCAGACAGTGCCGACTGGAGGCAAAGCCCTCACCGAGAAATTTCAGCCCCCAGCCCCAACTCAGCCAGATACGGTGGGTACACAAACAAACCTGTCACACTGGAAAGAATGCTTTGCTTTCCTGTATGTGTTTGCTAATATCAGCCAAATTTAATATCAGCTATTGCCTTCCTTGGGTTGAGTTGTCTTGTAGTTTATTCTACACATTACAGTGACTCTAAGATACACCCTGATCTGTATTATTATCTTGACCACAACATTTCTGAAAGACAAACAGCCATCAAGCTTCTGAGTGCATTTAGATACTCCAAATGCAGATGAAACTGTTGCGTCAGTAGAAGGTGGATGCTGGCATTGAGACTTTCAGCTTTTAACTCAATATTATTTGCTTTTTTTACCTTGTGTAAAAGCATTGTCATTCAGTGACCAATGTGTTTCCCTCGCTTACCTGGAGGACTTCTTGAATTACTTTAAAAATGTTTTCCTCAAGTAGTCAATTATGTAACCTTATGTAAGCCTTTTAATAAAGCAGTAGTAAGGAAATTCATTGGTCATTCTGTAAGACTTTTTTGGTCTTGATTTTGAGAATTTTATTGCTACTTAGTTTAAGTTGTCCAGTCACAGTCACAGGATTTATATTATATGTATCTATGGGTACTGTTTAACACAGCATTTCCCATATTTTCATTAGGAATGCAATGATATTCAAAGGCAGAATGATGCAGATAAAGAACTATTTTCCTGGCCAATAGTTCACAGATTTTTAATTTTAAGGCTTTAAAAAAATCACTACTGTTGCAACTATTGTTTAAAAAAGAGTAATGTCAAATATTATCACAAATTAAAAGTGTTTAATCTATAAAGCAGTATGATTGAGCGCTCAATATATGTGGAAGCCCCAATTAATATATTTTTTTTCCAGGATTTTTTGAATAGAAATTGCAAAAGGTTTTTTGAACGAGATTTCTTTGCATGGTAATGTAAATGCAAAGCACTACAAACTTATACAGAATTACATATTAGTGTTTAAAGTCTCATACTGCCATTTAACAAGCACTTATATTTTATCAAAGATCCTAGAAATGTGGAAACTACATATATCAATACAGATAGTTAAAATAAACTGATAATCTATATAACACATTTTTATGTTTTATCCTTAATAATTAGATGATATTTGTTTTCTTTTGTTAGTCGTCTGATATCCGGCGGAGGCTCTCCACAGACCAGATGGCAGCTCCTGCTGCACCTCTAAACTCTGGCAGCACCACCCCCTGTTCTGTGGATACTGGATTTGGAGAGCAGCGCCTAGACACCCCTCCATCCTCACTGGGAGGACCTTATACGCCGGGTTCCTCTGCTTCTTCACAAGGTGGCGGCACCCCTTACACCCCTCGCTCTGGAACCCCTTTCTCCCAGGACTCGGGATACTCTGTTGCCAGGTTGGCTTCCAGATTTACATAAAACCTTGATTAGAAGTTACTTGCTTAAATTTCTTTAGAGATTTGAGAAAATATCTTTTTTTTTTCCAGGCACAGTGGCTACAGCAGCACTCAAAGTTATCCCCAACAGGACATGCTTCCATCTTCCTCCTGCTCCTCTTCAGCAGTCTCCTCGTCATCGGGATTCAAGCCCCCTCGCTTTCATGATGACTTGCATGCTCCACCTCCACAAGAACCCTCCGTGTTCCACAGGGGTCGGCCGGGATATCCTTCATCAGCGCCCTTCAGACCTAATGAGCCTCCTTATCCGTATCCCAGTGTTGGAGGTTCAGGGATGCACATGCCGCTGCATCCGCCCCTGCCACCTCCAGGGCCTCAGTTTGAGCCGCCCCCGCTGTCCGACAGAGAGCGAGATAGAGAAAGAGGACACAGAGATCGGGAGAGGGACTCAGGAGGGCGCTATGGAGGCGGGATAAGCTCCCGACGTTCCTCTTATCACTACCAACAGGAAACAAACTCTTCATCCACATCCAAATCCTACCATTCACATCACTCGCACCACGCTGATCGGCGGGAGGACAGGGATGGCAGGGGCTACCGGCGCGACAGCTCAAGCTCCCGCTCGGGAGATCACGGAAGGCATCGGAACCACCATCACTCCCACAACCACCACAGCAGCAGTGGCGCAGGTGGATCAAGCCGGCGAAGGAGCAGCAGAGACCACGAATGGGAGCGAGACCGAGAAGGAGAATATAACAGCTCCGATCCACGTTACGGGGGCCACTCGAACTCCAGCCATCACTCGTCCAATAGCCTCTCTCCTCCCTCCGCCACCTCCTCTTATGGAGGATACTCGTCGTCGAAAGACCTGTCCCCTTACGATACGCCTTCTTCCTCCCGTCTAGAGCCCTCGCCGGCTTTCCGTCCTCAGCAGGGTGCAAGCGAGAGGGGTTTTGGGATGGGAGGAAGCATGGACAATGACTACCGTGCTCATTCTCACCACACGCCCCTGGCACCGCCGCCTCCACCTCCTCCCCTCCCACCAGCCTCCGTTATTGCAGCCGCTGTGGCTGAAACACTCGGCTCTCTTGATTTTGGTCAGGACAGTCCCATTCGAGAGGAACAGTGGACCAAACCCAAGCGCTATCCCAGCACCCCACCCCATCCACCTCGGACGCCTCCGGCCTCCTCGCCTCCTCACGCCTCAATCCCGTCATCCTCCACCTCCCCGTCCTCCACCTCCCTGCCACACCACCTCCCCTCTTCGACAGCATCTCTCTCTCCACCTCCTCCACAGCGTGACTCCTCCCCGGAGCCTGACTCCACCAATGAGAGCCTGCCGTTCATGCACCACAGCAGCAGCTTGGACTCCCGTATTGAGATGCTGCTGAAGGAACAAAAAGCCAAGTTTTCTTTCCTTGCCTCAGATGATGAGGACGATGAGAAGGAGGAGGACAGGGAGAGGGGAAAAACTGGCGCGAATGCAGATGATGGGGGAAAGAAACTTAGAGAGGAGAACGGTGAAAGGCCTAGTCACAAGAGACAAGGAGAGACAGAGGGAGGCCAACAGAGGAGGAGAGGAGAGAAAGATGGGCGCCGCAGCAGGGGTAAAAGGCAGGGGGGCGGAGTCAGTGAAAGCAGAAAAACACCTCCGGAGGTGGCCTCTTCCACTCCCTCCACGCACAGTTTGGTGTCAGAGTCTCTTCAGGGCCAAATGCCGCCGCTTCAGGAGGAGCACACAACCTCTGACTCACACAGGGTTCCACACACCCCACCCACCTACAATGGAGAGGCACAGGTGAGACCTAATGCTTACACATTGTTATTTGAACCGCCTTACCGAGGAGATGCGCATGACTATCACATGCAAAATATTGTGCTATCCTACTCTGTACTGAGTACCAGAGTGATTCCTGGTTTTATCACTTGTTAAAATGTCTGGGACATTGTTAAACTGGAGACTGTAATGTACACCAGAAGTTTTGAAAAGCTGAGCTTAGGCCCAATCCCAATTCTATTTTCTAATGGGTAGAATTGGGATTGGGCCTTAATGTTTGACATAGACGAAAAGTGCTTATAAAAGAGTGTTCAAGTAGTATTCTCACTTGTTACAAAGTAAAGGCTTTGAAAACTTAACAAAGCCATCAGCACACAGCGGCTAATTAATCATAAGGTGCGATCATTCACAGAAATAAAAGCTGATTCTGTATTAAATATTAAGATGAATATATTAGATCTAATTTATAAAAGTTTTGAGACTCATTATTTATTTCTGTGTTAATGCTCAGCGACTGTAAGTGAGGCACTGTCCATTTGTTCTGCTCTTAAATCTAAGCTTTATTATTATATGGTTAGTTGTTTTTATTTGAATTAGCTTTGTTTTTCCTGCCATTCATCAGAACAAACTGCGGCCCATTGTTGATAATAAAAAGTCAATTTTTCACACACAACCGTATTATGTGCGTAAGCTTGATAACTACCTTTAAAGGGTTACTTTACCCAAAATATTAAAATACGATGTATATCACTAATAAAAAAATATCTGTCGATCTATCTTGACTTGATAAATCATTTACTAACTTTCATATGGGTCCTTGCCCAAAAGACTTTCAAATTTATCTTTGAAACAAATTAAGAAACTATTAATGAAATCCAATCCATTTCCTTGATGAAGGTTGATATTAAAAAATATCTTCATTCGCGTTCCAAAGAAGAACCATATTGGTATGGTTCTGGAATGCATACGGGTGAGTAAATGATGCAGGGATTTTTATTTTTGGTAAACCATCACAGTTTCATTTTATGACACCCAGTAAGTTAACAGAAGTGAAACGCAAGCTTTTCTCACTTTAAATGCTCTGGTAGTCTTTAGTATTATTTCTTACTTTCGATGCATCACTATTTGTTTCTAGCTTAACCTTAAGAGTGTGTTTAACCTGTAATCTTCACGCTGTCTTTTCTCCAGCCCTCTCCTCACTCCTCTGGTGAGGATATGGAAATATCCGATGAGGATGACAGCGCCATCACCACAGCAACCCCTCATCCCGCTGCCTCTTCATCCTCCTCACCAGCCACCTCCTCGCAAGCAGTCCTCCCCACCCAAACCCCAGATCCCTCTGCCAGTCCCGCCCCGGACACCAACCAGCACTTCAGCGCCACCATGCCACCTCTGCCCATCCCGTCTTACCCTCCCCATCTGCCTCCCCCACCTCTGCCCGGCTTCTCCCTGCAGCCCCCGCCACCCCCGGGCATACCACCTCCGCTTCCTCACATGGAGCTGCACCCAGAGTACCCTCCTCCACTGCCGCATCACATGTACGATTACACCAGCTCCATGGAGCTCATGAGCCAGTACTGCGGAGGAGCACCCATGTCATTCCAGATGCAGACACACATGCTCAGTCGCCTCCACCAGATGCGAATGGCCTCCTCCAACAGTTCTTCGGCACCCCCTGGAGAAGTCCCACCCGCCTCTGAATATCCCCCATCATTTCACCTCCACTCTATACCCCCTCCTCCACACCACCCACACCACCCTTACATGGACCAAGATGGGAATGTCGCCACCCATTATGACCAGGACCACCGCTACATCCCTCCCCACTTACCATACGCCTACCCGGACCCTCACGCCGCACAGCTTCCGCACCATCACACCATCCCGCCTCCCCACAGCCCCTGGCCTCCTCACCTGCTGCCCCAGCAGTTTCCTTCGCACTATCCTCCACCTGGCTTCGGCACAGTGCCTGGCGTAGATGGAGAGCTGTACGGAGCGGCGGGTGATCAGATGGCCCTGATGGGCCACAACCCCTACGAGGACGTAGTGCAGCAGGTACTGGCAGCTTTGATCGAAGAGATGAAGAACATCATGCAGAGGGACCTGAACCGCAAGATGGTGGAGAACGTCGCATTCGGCACCTTCGACGAGTGGTGGGATCGCAAGGAACAGAAAGCTAAGGTAACATCAGAGAGTTTTTAGATGTAACCCTGGACCCGAAAACCAGTCATAAGGGTCATTTTTTTTAAATTGAAATTTATACAATACATGACAGCTGATGAATAAGCTTTCCACTGTTGTGTGGTTTGTTACAATAAGACAATATTTGGCTGAGAAAACAACTAATTTGTGAATCTGAGGGTGCAAAAATATTGAGAATTCCGTATTTAAAAGTTGTCTAAATTTTGTCCTTGGCAATGCATATTACTGATCAAAAACTTTTGAGTATATTTACGGTAGGAAATTTAAAAGATAACTTTATAGAACATGATCTTTATATAATATCCTAATGATTTTTGACATAAAAGAAAAAACAAAAGATTTGACCCATTGTCTGGGGTCACATACGTTTTTTTCTGAATGACCTACGGTGTTTATGAACAGTACAATCTCATGCTCTCGTCTTCTCAGCCATTCCAGACAGCCATGCGGGGAGTTGCAGTGGTGCGTGAGGAGGAGAAGAAGGATGAGAAGACCAGCAGCCGACCTCGAGAGCCACTCATGTCTCTGGTAGACTGGGCAAAGAGTGGAGGCATGGAGGGTTTCTCCCTGCGGGGGGCTTTGCGTTTGCCTTCTTTTAAGGTGCTTGAGGTTATTTTAAGCCTATTTATATGACGTTCACATATGATTGTCACATTTCACACCCTGGGGACCATCACATGGAACATTTAAATTGGTCGTAAAGCTCTGTGGGTTTTAACTCTATAGCTTGATCTAACAGCCTGACCCACAGCAGAAATATGAACGTTGGGTTTTTGTCTAATGCACAAACTCAAACACACTTAACAGTATCTGTGTCTCAAATATGAGGACGTGAACACATGAATTATCTTCACAACAAACCATCAAAGTATGATTTGGTTGACCTTGAAATTCTAACAGAAATGTGATGTTTTTTCAATTAATTGCATGAAGACTGGTGCACTTTACCATGATTTGAAATAATCTTGTAAAAATGATAGTACTAACCAGGAATATGTTGTTCAGGTGAAGAGGAAGGAGCCTCAGGAACTTGTGGAGGTTGGTGAGCTGAAGAGAACCAGGCCTTCCACTCCACCCGATGAGGAAGATGAGGGTATGTCTCTAATGCTATGGTTTAGAGATAGATTAATGACATTACCATGAACTCTAATTGTTCTCTGCTCTCTTTCTCGTATCAGACTTGTATCAGGGCAAATCTGCCGACTCTGCTGCAGGAAGAACAGAAGAGAGGCGTGTGGCAGACAGAAGAGCAGCCAGGAGAAGAAGCAGGGCAAAGGCACGCAAACCATATGACCTGGACAGTGAGGGAGAAGAAACATCAGATGGCTCCTCCTCGGAGAAGGTTAGTTTATTTGTCTGTCATTTATGTGTGTCTGTGTAGTAGTGGGGACGGGCTGGTTGAAAGCATCCCATCCCGCTCAAGCCTCACGTGGCCTGCATTGAACTTGTTCATATAATATTTAACCTTCGTTGTCAATTACAACCATTTGTTTATTAAGTTATTTTTTCCCTTCAGTTAATTATACGAGCGCTGTTTAAAATTTTGACCGACCTTTTAAATTGTACGTTTTATCTGTTCTGAATTAAAAAAAGAAAAATATATTTAAATACTGTGTTTGTGAAGTTTAGATTATATATTTTTTCGTAATAAATTTTACACACAAATGCATGCATGAGTTTTTAAACTACAAATGTAAAGATTTAGGAGTTCATTTAAATATTGACAAAAGATGAAATTAAGTTATCAATATTAGATTTGTTTGCATCTAATATGTGTCATGCCTGTGGAGGCAAAGATCTATGTAGGTTTTGAAAATATAAAAAAACAAAAATTGGCAAAATACTTAGTTGTTGTTTCTTTTAACAATGGCTAGATGGCAGCGTTTCTTCTTTCTAATTCTGTGGGGGAAATCTCTCATGTGTTCAAACATGTTACACCTGGTGATTCCTTGTTTTATGTTTAGGAGGAGGATGAAGACAGTGACAAAGTGGATGAGTCAGAAGGTATGCAGCCGTGTTGTTTTGCCTCTCGTATTGTGTCTGTATGTGTTTTGCAGTCTAACTCTTTTCTCTATTTCTCATGCTTCTCAGATGAAGCCCTTAGCGCAGACAGTGATGATGAAAGCATTTCTTCCTCCTCTTCCGAGAGATCATCATCATCATCCACCGCATCGTCCTCTTCTTCCGATGAGGAGGATGAAGAGGACGGTGAACAGGCCCCTGAGAGTGAATCATTGGACACAATGGATGAGTCTACGATGGACAGCATGGCAGCTATAGATGCAGAAAAGGATGATGGGTACATCACATTTTAAGAAATGATACTGAGAAGAAAGTTGTGTCTTCGCGGGACACATTGACATGCATTTTGTTTGTTTCTTACAGGGTCAAAACAAATATTGACCAGTCATCAGCGACTGTTGCAGGGGTCAAACAAGGTCAGTTAAAGAAAACTTTTGACAAAAACAAACGAAGGGCTTGTCTGCCACTTACTCACCCTCATGACATTACAAACCTGTTTGTTTTCTTTCGTTTTACTGAACACAAAAGAAACAAAACGGTTCTGTTTAACACTTAAGTTTCATTGTATTTTTGTCCCTGTAATGGAAGCGAAACAAACAAAACTGTTTGGTTGGTGTAATTCTTCAGAAAATCTTTTGTGTTTTTGCAACAACATAAGGCTGAGTAACTGAATTAACACATTTGAGTCAGCTATCCTGTGAACGAGCAGATTTGAGTTTATATTCCTCAATGTTGTTTTCAAAAGTGTGAAGTTTAGTTCACTTTGTTCTTTCTTCCTCTGCCAGAAGAAGAGAAAACGGCTACAGCTGTGCCTCCGTCTTCTCCATATCCACGTCCTTCTTCACCCATTCTCCCCCCACTCAAGAAACGGCGCAAGACTGTTTCTTTCTCAGTGGAAGAAAGCGAGTTCAAGCCCTCCGTTTTGTCCCCTTCTGCTCCCTCTCCATCTCCCACTCTTGTCTCGCAAGCCTCAGATGTTCCTACTTCCTCTTCTCCCGTAAGCACGCCCACAGCAGCTGCTTTAGCCACCTCCTCCAAGCCCACTCCAATGCTCCTTCCATTTGCTTCCCGTCCCAGCGAGAGCAATGCCCCGTCCTCCCCTGCTTCCCCTTCCTCTGTTCTTACCGTCCCTCCACCAGTGCGCTCCCTGCGGCCTGATGAGCCCAAAAAAAGTCCAGGTCTCCCTCCATCCCCTCAAACTCCCCCTGCCAAAACCTCCTCCAAACGAGGCAAAGACTCTCCCAGAACGCCTCCTGTGCCCGTTTGCCTCACTGTCCAGAACCTTCCGCTGGACCACGCCTCCTTGGTTAAAGTGGCCTACGAGGACCCTGTCCCTACTCCATCCACGCAGAAGGGTCGCGTACGTGGTCGCCCTCGGACACTCAGCCAGTCCGCTTCTCATCTGCATCCTGCTCTGGAGGAAGAGGAGGTGGATGAAGAGGTGCTGGGGCAGCGGCTGAAACTCAGGGAGCAGCTGGGAGTGTCCAGCCTGCTGCAGCTGGCCTCTGCCTCCAAGCCTGACCTGTCTGTACTGGCCGATGTGGCGCTGAAGATGGACCCGGAAGCAGATATTGACTCTGAAGAGACTGAGACCTCCGATGAGGCGGAGGAGCACAAGCTGGAGGAAGAAGAGGGAGACTTCTTTGCCCCACACCCACGCCAACCACTCCCGGATCCAGAGGGTCTGTTCGTCCTGCAGGAGCACAACTATTCCAAAACTCCTGCTCCTCCGCACCTCACGTCTCCACATAAGAGGACAAAACAGGACCCCACAGTGCTGCTGCCTGCCGACCTCAACCAGCACGGTGTCCAGGAAGCCCCCGAAGAGGTCATCGGGGATGCTCTAGCCGCAAGAGCAGAGGCTCCAGAGCTGTTCGGGGACGTTTCTGGGATGGGCCTGCTCTGCGACGCCAGGGACACGGCTGAGACGCAGACCAAAGCCCTTGGCCCACCGCACAAGAGAAGAGGATCGATTAGCAAGGAGATGGAGATGGAAGAGAGAGGGAAAGGGAAGAGCAAGAAGAGAAGCAGGAAAGACAAAGAAAATGAGGAACTTCAAAGCTCTAAGAAACAGAAGGAGAAACAGATCAAGAAGCAGAGGAAACTGAAGCTAGAGGTTTGTAATTCTGTCTGGTTCTCATTAAATAACTTGTTTTGTGATATACTTACTATATATTTATTATAGGATATAAGATAAGGGGAACCAACCCACCAGAATGTTTAAGACTCACTAATTAGTTTGTTGCATAGGGAGGCGGTTCCCAAGGGCTGTAGTTGCAAAACAGTAAAGTAAAGGACACACTACTACTCCAAAGTTTAGGCACTGTAAGATTTAAGTAAAAAAAAAAAAAAAGTCTCTATGTCAGAGCTGTCTAGACTCGGTCCTGGAGCGCTCAGTCTTCTGCAGAGTGTCCTGGATAGATTTTCAATCAGATCGGGATGGTTGGTGTAGTTTTATAACTCCTTTGAGTGTAAACACTTGATGGAAACCAAAACTGGAAATTTCTGTGCATGTATGATGACGTATTAATGATGAATGACACCCGGAACGACTTGTTGTTTCTGTAAAGTGCTATAAATAACTGTCATGTTATTCTAAAATGGATCTGTCTAGTGGAGCAGAAAATCTCCATTAGGCCTCACTTCACACTCATGCGCAGATTGCTTGTTTTGGCCACAGTGAGCAGTTTTACTGCATGACAAATGTAAGCACCATGGCACAAAGTGCTCGTCGTCTCCTGATTAGGACCTAATATATTTAAATGTTAAGTCTGCTCTTTTAAACAAAGAAAAGAAGCAATAGTATGTAGAAACTCTGTATTTTCAAAAGAGTGTGTATATGTCAAAAGATTAAATCCGATATTGAAGCTTTTGACAAATAACTGCGCTCATCACCTCAATCTCTTTTAGTGTTCGTGGAAACACTGCGTTTAGATTTATCAATCAGAATGATTTCATTCAGACTAAAGCAAAAAAAAAAAAAAAAAAGTGCATGTAAACAGCCAGTTTCACATGATCCTTTAAAAATCATGCCGAAATACTCATTTAGTATTAATTTGCTCTTTGTTTTTCTCTCACAACCTCTGTGATAATTCTAGACTGATTCGGACAGGATTAAAATCACCAAGTACGTCTGTGAAACAAAACTTTCTCTAGCCCTAGTTTTACAGTAGTATAAACTTTGTTTTTAAAAAAAACCCTACTCATTCCAAACATTTGGACAGTTGTGTAATGCCTCTTTTAAATGTTTTTTAAATGGTTGCTTGACTAATTTTCAGTTTAAAACACTTGAAGCTTGGAAAGTAAGTGACGCCCCTAGCATTGGATCTTTGCAACATTTTTGTATATTTTCAATGGTCTGTATTTTAGTTCAGTGGCACTTTGTATTGCAATTATAGCGCTGTTGCAACCGTTTTAACGTGCTGGAATGTTTCAGGCTGTTGCGATATAACAGTTTGTCCTACAAACCCACAGAACTTGAACTGCTTTCAACAGTTCTGCATTTTTGGGTATTAGAGTTGTTTTCCAAATACTGCCAGATTGTCCCCGCGTTTGGCCTGCTTTTTCTGCACATTTTGTCTGTTTCCTAACATTTGTCCACCATCCTTTATTGTCAGGAATATGAAGAAGACGTGGATGTGGAACAGTTGGAGTCTGGTGAGCTTTCTAGCTCCAGCTCTGAATCGGGAGACTCTGACTTTGGTCTGGAGAGATCGCTGGAGTTGGAAAAGGAAGAGGTTCGAAAGAGCGAACGACTTTTCCTGCAGGAAGCTGGCTTGACCCCCTCGACTCAGCGACGGCCCAAACACATGGCTGTGCCAGCTCCTGTACCACGGCCCTCTTACAAGAACCGTAGCGAGTTTGAGCAGATGACCATCCTGTATGACATCTGGAACACTGGCCTGGACCAGGAGGACATGAAACTCCTGAAGAGCACCTACGAGAAACTGCTGCAAGATGATCACGGCACCGATTGGCTCAACGACACACACTGGGTCCCCCATACCAATATCCTTACAGCTGCCTAAGAATGAAAATACAGTTATACAAACAAACATGTGCTTTTATTATTGATAGACGCCAACAGAATTATCAGTAACGCAATGACAAGTATAAAAGCATACAAATAAGGAAGTACAAGGCTTTGTTTATATATTCATGCTGCTTTTTAAGTACATTTTACCCAAGTTTTGCTCCCTTAACCTCTTGCCTGCACTCACCAACATCCCCAACCCTCGGCGGAAGAAGAAGACCCCAGTTGGGCAGCTAAGAGAGCACGTCACGGGCTGTGCTCGTAGCGAAGGCTACTATGCCATCAGCCGCAAGGAGAAAGATGTCTACCTTGAGCTTGACCAGCCAGTGACTGCGCAGGAAGCAGGCGAATATGATACCTCAGTAGGTTCCCTTTAGGTTTTAATAACTCAAATGTGTTTTTGTGAAGATGTCAGATTTAAATGCACGTGTACCGTAGCTGTGTTACTAAAATTAAATTTGTATCCCTCTGAGCCTTTCTCTCTGTCCGTGTCTGTGGTAGAATTCGAATCGTCAGCTCTCTGAAAGGCGCTCTGAGCAGCGGCGTCTCCTCAGCGCTATCGGCACTCCAGCAATGATGGACTCAGACCTGTTGAAACTGAACCAGCTGAAGGTGAAGTTTTTCAGTTCATTGACACAGTTGCCTGACATTGATCAGATCAGTAACTTCTATTGCATTGACCTCAAGACTCCTTAGTTCCACAAACTCCCTTCATCTTGTTTTCGGAGGAGCAATTTATAGCATTTTATCTAGGGTGTTATGTAGGTGCAGTGCCCTTGTACTGGTGGGCACAATGACCAGCAGGCCTCTATATATTTATACCCTCTCAAACAGCTCTGTAAAGTCTAGTGACTTCTCTGTCAGTGACCCCGACCGACTGAGCTTTATCAGCTTCTGGCTGTTGATATGGTTTGATTAGATCTTTGAGACCGAGTTCATGTGGTCAAAGTTAAAAGGTGTTCCTCTAAAAGCAGTTCTTCTTTACCCAAAGAGCATGCAATTAAGGAGGTCTAAAGAATGAATGAATGCGCTCCACATGTTTGAAAAGGACGGAGATATGTCTTGTAGGATTATTACACAGCAGGTGTTCAGGGACTTGAAACAAAGCCTTCCCTATGGGGCATTTATTTGTTATAGTCTGTGTTTGGAGCAGTCACTAGGAGGAGTTGTTTGAAGTGTCGGTTTTGGAAACATGTTTAGAAAGATGTATGGACTGCTAGGAATGCTCTAGCCTGGGGGTTTGGAGTTAATCAGTGTTTAGTCTGTCATCACATTTGTGTCCTTCCAGGGCATAACATAAACGGTTTCACCCAGTCTCATGTTAATCTTGAGTACCTATAGAGTAGTACTTTAAGATCTCCAAAATGTTTAATCATATTTATATCAAAAAGATTCAGTTTGACGATTAGGGAGGGGCATCGGTGCTAAATCATAAAAGACTTGTAATGTATTAATTGTACATTACAGACCTTATTTTACTTTTAACCCCAAACACAGTTAGTTAATTCATGTGAATGTGTTCTAATAAAACATAAACATTGGCCATGATTGTTTAGCTGCATTTTGCAACTTTTTATTTGGTAAAAAAATAAAAAACGTTGCGCAGCCTACCTGCATGCCCCAACTGTGCGATCACCATCAAAACACAGACATGTGCTGCACGTTTCACTTACCGTCTGCAGTTCTGAATCATAGCTGGGGCCGCTCCATCTTTCAGTATCAAACCATGTGCGGACTGCATCTGTCTTATTTAGAATTGAATAACATATTAGCACAATTGTGTCAGATTTGGTGTTAATGTGCATAGAGTATTCTTTCACTTTAAAAACATGGTCCGTCCCGTATGTGTTTACATGTCCTCATGCTTGTAATTCATCTGCCTGCAGTTCCGTAAGAAGAAGCTGAGGTTTGGCCGCAGCCGTATCCACGAATGGGGCCTGTTTGCCATGGAACCCATTGCTGCAGATGAGATGGTCATTGAGTATGTGGGACAGAGTATCAGACAGGTAAGCATTCGAGCTGAAATATCACTAACATCTCCACTAGGAAGTGAGTTACTTGTTGATTCATTGGTGGTAATGTTGTGTTTTTTGCTCCATTTGTAGATGGTTGCTGATAATCGGGAGAAGCGATATGTCCTTGAAGGCATCGGGAGCAGCTACCTATTCCGTGTCGATCATGACACTATCATTGACGCCACCAAGTGTGGCAACTTGGCCAGGTTTATTAACCACTGCTGCACGGTATGTACCCTCCTAGTGACGCATACGTATCCATGTATCTCAAAATGACACATGATGTCTGATAAACATACTGCTGCCACTCCCAATGTCAATAACTGCCACATTTATACATTTTGTTTTTCTAGTTTAAGTTTTCATTCGCCTTGGTAGAAAAAAAAACATATGTATTCTAATACAGTTATGATACCCATTTTAATATTAAATTGAAAATGATTCAAGACATGTAAACGATCACCTATAAAATTAGAATAAATAAATAAGCAAGTTATGGGCAAAAAAAATCAATAAAAAAAAATCAATACAACAGAACTAAGAATGAATAATCGGTTGACCTTTATTTGAAAAAAGGTTGTCCTTTTTACAGTGTGTTTGCACACCGAAGTACTGAGCAAATTTAAACTGAATAAGTAAATAAATAAGAAGGCTGAATAAATAAGCTTTCCGTTGATTTATGGTTTGTTAGGATGGGGCAATATTTGGCTGAGAAACAACTATTTGACGCAAAAATGCAAAAACAATCTTGATGAGAGAATCGCCTTTAAAATAGTCCAAATGAAGTTCTTAGCATTGCATATTACTAATAAAAAATTAAGCTTAAATATATTCATGGTAGGAGAAAAAAATTGATAATTGTGACCCATACAATGCATTGCTGGCTATTGCTACAAATATAGACTGGTTTGGTGGTCCAGGGTCGCATATGGTTAGGGTTAGAACCAGGTTTTGGCTTAGGGTTACTTTCATGTGATAATGGATAATGAATTGCCATTGCAGTAATAAGTACATTTAGCGTGTGTAACAAGGACGCCTTAAAATGAACTGTTATCAAATAATTAGTGCTTTAAGGCTTTTCAGGGTCTTTGAGCCAGACAATTCCCTGGTGATTTTCACACAGTAACCCAGGGCATCAGATTATACATGTCCATGTTCAGAGATGGTCCTACTCCTCCAGATCTGCAGATTTCTGTTTCAATATCTGATGGGCTTTCCAGCAGCTGCAGGATTTGTTAGTTCATTGCTGATAAGACTCCGATAGAGCTGCATCTGGTTTTCACGTTCTGTATAAAAGCCACAAAGGCATGTGTTTTTGCTCCAGCTGCGAATGGAATCTGTTTTTGCAACATGGTGATCATTCCTTCCAGCTCCGGAAAATGAGCTCACACAGAGCTAAGCTGGACACGAACAGAAATACAACCGCATCTTATTCATGATTTCATGCATGCTCTCTTGCAGCCCAACTGCTACGCCAAAGTAATCACCATCGAGTCCCAGAAGAAGATAGTCATATACTCCAAGCAGCCTATCGGCGTGAACGAGGAGATCACGTATGATTACAAGTTCCCCATTGAAGAGAACAAAATCCCATGTCTGTGCGGCACGGAGAACTGCAGAGGAACCCTCAACTGAAAGTGTCCTTCCCCCGATACTTGACTTGCCAACTCTCCTGATCCACAAGCTACTCTTCTCGGCGCACAACAATGTAGGTAGTGTGTGATGGGAGAACGTCAGACTCTTTGAAAAGCTTCTGTACAGACACAGATGTGTAGAGATGTTTGATCAGATGTTTGGCCCAGATGGGATCTATCTCAGCACTGCCGCAACACCTCCAGTTCCACCTGTGAAGTTTTTTTTTGTTCTTGTTGTTCCTTTGGTTTTTGTTCTCCTCCACCTCTTTCCTGACCCTTATCGATTTGGTTCCTCTCATTGCAGCAGTGTTTGGTGTTGTTTTGCCAAGGTCTGTGCTTTGAAATTGTTCAGCAGCTGCACACACACACACACACACACACACACTGCGCTCACTTATGCACAGCGTCTGACAGTGGCAAACACCCTTCAAGTGCTGGGTCTTTTTTTTCCCAAGGGCAACTTTTATAGATCAACCCAAAAACATGGATTTAAGTCTTCACCCCTGTGGTGAGAGAGAGAGTGATCATTTTAGTTCATTATTTATTGTTCTGAGGCCCGTCCTTATCATGCCGTTCATTTAGGTCGGATACCGTCTTCAGGTTATCTGTGTAGTATCACCTCTGCCGATCTTTCAATTTTTTTATATGTGAAGCTGTTTGGGCGCACACGATTCGTTTGAAACTCCCTCAAAGTTCAACCGATCTTAATTAATCGTCTCCTCTTTTCCTCGATGCGCTGGCATTCAAAAATGGTCTAGTATTGTAAGTTGTTACATTGTACATTTGCTTCTTTTTTTTCTTTTTTTTTCAATGCCAGTGCACTGTTAAAACAGAGATTCCAGAGGTCATCATGCACCTGCCATCATTTTAATTCGCCCCTTAAATGAAGCCCTTTCGGTCAGTTTTTAGCAATACAAGGACAGTACAGGCCATCGATGTTTTGGCGTGCTGAAATATATACGCATCGATATTTTAGTGAAAGGACGGCGATGTTCTTTGCCATTGATACTATTGTAGACCACTGAAGAATTGTGGAGTAATTGGGCATATGTTTTGAGACAAAGCACTCTAGCTCCTCTGCTAAGGAAAGTATTATCGTGAAATATCTATTTCCTCATAGCTCAAGTGTCCAAGATCTAAAATTGGTTGTGCATATTTATATATTTCCACAAAATGAAAGTCGCCGGTTCCTCTGAGAGGTATGCTTGTGGCTAGATTTACTAAAACAGGTGCTCATGTCATGTTCTGTTCTTTCATATTACTGGTCATCTCTCTCTTCCTCTCTCTCTCTGCCATTAATTGATATGTCGACATTACATTGTCCCCCCCCCTTTTTTGTTTTCTTCTCCTCGCTTTGTCAGAGGGCCTTGCCAGCATTCTGTTCCTTTGAGAGGAAAACCTGTAAAATATGTAGATTTGCTGCAGTCTTTCAGTAAGAACTGATCCACAGAAGTGTAACCATAAAAAAACGAAATGACAAAAAAGTTAAAAAGAATTACATGTAAATATTGTAGAGGTGTTTGTTTCTCGTAGAAACACACTGGTTCTAGTCTGTAAATATGTTCATCCTTTTCCTACTTCCCATTGCAAGAAAATAATTGTACATACCTATCATTCAGTTATGTTTTGTTTCTGTTTTTTTATTTTTTTTTTCCTTTTAATTTGATTTAAAGTTTTAATATTATTTGCAATATTTCTCTTGTATTAATGCGTTGGACCCTTTATTAATGGTGCATTAAAATATTTTTAAAAAAATAATTGCTGCTCCGTTTTTTTTGTTTTTTCTCTTCACTCGCTTTTCAGAGGTTGAAATAAAACCCGTTGGATGCTCGTGCATGGGTTTCCAGATGACGGGCCATGACTGCAAACCTTAAAATAGAGATATTTTAGAAGTGGCCGCTAGAGTTATACGAAATATGACCCATCCAGCTTTCAGGCATGAGCTCTGCCGCATGAAAATGAAGCCAGGAATAAAAAAAGCATCCAAGGACTTTAGCCTAAAGCGAAAGAATGGAATAATGTTCCAATTGTTTTGTTTTACAGATATTCGCCTTGGCAAAATGACCTAATATTGGCACGGAGTTGATATTACAGACTATAGCTGACTATGATTTTGTTTCACAAACCGATTACATCACCCCACAGGGAGTCAAGACAACAGCTTTAGAATTCACTGATCTCTGTTGTCCATGTCAGTATTTTCATCACCTCTTTTAGCTCCTGCATTGAGCGTTTTGCTGAAGTTGTAGCTTTTCAGTCTGCATCGGGGCTCCTGACCAGCATTCCTGTAGGATTTAGCAGGATGTGCATCATCTCTCTCGCTGGGACAAAAAGCATTGAGAGTGAGTAGTCTTCAGATTTGTGTACAGATATTTATCGATTATTTTTATCGATTCTTACAAATAATAGACCACATGCTGTAGATGTTTAATATGAAAATGCTTATGATTTTACTTATGGATGCACAATTCTTCTTTTTTTTTTTTTTAAACATTAAGGCAGTATCAATACTAACTTCCCTCTGTTTCTTTCTCTCCTTCATCATGTTACTGTATTTAAGCTGTTAAATGTGAGGCGGAAGCATGCAGCTTGCAGAGAGGAACACACACCCCCTTCTCAAAAAAGATACAGGAAGCAGAAACGTCAAGGTTGAGCTCACAGGATTCATTGAAGAAAACTTAGACATTTACTGAGGTAAGGGTTCATTTCAAAAAGGAATAACTGTTAGATGTGTTTTGTACAGAACACCTGCCTGGTATCTTCTGTGCCTGCAGCTAAACTCAATTGTTAAAAGACCATTAAGTCAAGTTATTGGAGCACGAAGAGAGAGCAAGGGAGGATTAAATGGGTTAATGATGCGTTTATTCTGGGGTGCAAGTTATTTTTAGATTGCAAGGTGGCCAAACCCGCTCTGTGAAATGTGCGGCTACTTATAGGTAAAAGTCTGTTGACGTGACAAGCCGCAGTCACGACTCGAGTCATCATCATCACACTGCGAGAGCCTTTCTGTGTTTTACGGCCACTGACACAAAGGAGCTGGTTAAGCTTTCACGGAAACTGAAACGCTACCCCTCTGATCTGAAGCACTGTAACGTTAGCCTACTCGTTCAGCAAAGGAAGCCCGCGCACGGGGGTTGCTGCGATGACGAGCGCTGGTTTGGCGGTAAATGACAGGACGTGTCAACACAAACCGTTCTTTCATTCATTCTTGATCTCTCTGAAATAATTGCTCTTTGTCAGACCTCTCTGCGTGACGTCACTCCCCGTCCCCTGATAGGGAGGCTTCTGCTCCGCACGTCACCGGCGGAGAAACGCTCCTGACAGCTCGTGAGCTCACAAGATGACATTTTACCTTGACACCTGTCTAAACAAAACGTGCTTTTAACATCAAAAACTAAAACATTCAGTGAAGTTCTCGTTCAGTAAACAGGCCTACAAGAGAACTGAAATAAGAGAACTAAGTCTTGGTTAGCTTAACGTACACGCGATGGTGTTTTTATTTAATTAAGTAAAAAGGAGGCCGAAAAATATATGTTAGATATGTTTTTTTAAGAAAACAAGCATTGAGTAAAATAAAGACACATTTCAAATGGGCAGGTTTTTTTTCTCCCAAGAATATATTTAGATGGCTAGAATTAGAGGGTTGAATAAAGATGGAAAGGATGTGTTTTTAAGCTGATCCTTGAAGACTGAGTAAACACTGAAGTCTGTGAAAGTGACTGAGTACCTCTTTGGGATGGCACAATAAATGTAAAAACATGCATTCATTTTTATGCATACATATATTAAGGTAAAATTTGACTACAGCCAACAGAAATGTTTTTAAAAGATTTTTGTCTCAGATTTTTTAAATAATTGTTCTTATTACTATTATTGAGAAATTGAAAACCGGTTTGTCATAGCTGTATCGTAAACAAGTCATTTTGTTAATGAATTGTGTTTTCATGCATTTAATGAGTGCAAAAGTGCGTCACATCATTGACCTATTCTAGAGCCATGTGACATGCTGCCAGCGCTTCACTAATCTAACACAATAAACGTATTTTGCTGATTTAATTTAAATCAAGAAATGCAAGAGAGAAACAAAGGACAATGCACAGTTCATCAGGGCATAGTGGAAATCTCTGTATACTAGAATACATGTGTGATTTATTTGGGAATACTTGAAAAAAAAAAGAAAAAAAAATTCCTGTGATACTTTATATGTTATATTCCCATTTGTGGGAATACATCTATCTGTTGCTGTGTTGTATTTTGTGATTTTTAACAATAAAAAGCTGTTAATTGGTTAACCTCAAGTAATTACACTCAACAAAAATATAAACGCAACACCTTTGTTTCTGCTCCGATTTTTCATGAGATGGACTTAAAGATCTA